>BMAV01023696.1:0-35575 GCA_019973955.1 Trichonephila inaurata madagascariensis
TCAAAGATTTTTTTTTATGATTAGCTTACAGAAATATGAAATAAACAACGGAGTTAAAAATATTTACTCTATCTAGATGTCTATTAAAGGTATCACGCTTGCGATCGATCGCAACGTAGAAAATTTACAAGGAACGGATTCTTTGTTTAATACATTTTCCTTGAAAAATAAGATTAAGACGATAAATTTTTTCGAAAAACAAGCTGTCTTACTTATACTTAAGAAGCTTTAAATTTCATGTACTTATATCTCATTTGCGAAGTATTCACTTTCAGTATCAGTATTTTAAAAAAAATAATTACCTGTTTTAAATAATTATCACTGCTGAAGTATTACTTTCGTGCGTTTTGGAGCTTAAGAGCTAAAACACATGTATGATGCATACGCAACCCTGGATTAAATAAGGTACTAAATATTCCAAAACACTACAACCCGTTCCTTTTTTTTGGGGCAAAAACCTTTAGCTTATTTAAAGCTGATTTAATACTTTATAAGTCACCAACATTGCTACGTTGTATATTTACTTAAAAATAAAGAATTAATTTAAAATCAAGTTAAAATTATTCCCACTACAAACAGAAAGGATTCTTATGATTTTTTTGAAAAAATAAATATATATGACAAGTAATTATTCTTTTTCATCCTAAAAGCTTTTCAAATGTGATATTTTTATTTGGTAGCGGGGAAAGATATTGGAATTTTAATAAATATTTTATCAGATAAGATAAAAAGTGTTAAATAGAGATTATAAAATAATTAGGGGTATTATTACTTTTTTTCTGTAGTTTTATGGATATACCGCATTAAAACTAAATGAAAATATAATCACTGCAAAGTGTGATATAAAAATGATAATTACTGTTGAAGGATAAAAGGTTTTTAAAAAAACACAATAAATTTTGAACAAACAGTATATGCACAAATTTTTTTTTCTGTTGCTGCTAATGCCACCTGTCTGACAAAGTCAGATCGAGGCCCACGAAATTCCTCGTAGCAATGGGCTAGAGGTACGCCTATCGTTGGCCTTAGCCTCGAGCACCATACAGGTGACAGTATGATTTAGCTCAGTGAAATTCCCGCCAGTGAGATAGGTTGGAATTCTTTACGATAGATAACGACACCACCGATTTCCACCTCCCCAATTTAGGCATGGAACTGGAGGGGGGGGATATTCTCCAGCCCCCTGCACTCGTGGGTTCAGCTGCAACCACCCACAAGTCTTTCGAACCCACTGATTAACGAGCACGTACTCCATGTGTACTCGGAAGGTATGTGGTGGCATCGGGCATCGAACCCAGGCCTTCCGATGCACTAATCACTAGGCTACCCACGGTCCCCATTTATTATATCTAAATATTCTAATAAACATATAACACTAGAATTATGTATTTTACAATTATGAAAATTACATGAATGATTTGGATTAATCCTGGGAAACCGAACTGGGTAGACAAGAATTTTTATAAATGATATTGATACTTTTTCGGTTATTTGGTTTTATATACTTATTCCTCTTTTTCCTATGTTAGAGCATTACAAAACTTTTCAAATGTATGAAATTATCTAATAATAAACTTGCTGCATGTAATATACCTACCGGTCGACTCAAAACAATGTGACCGATTTCAGGGCATCATAAATTCTTGTTGAATTAAGTTATTTACATGTAATTTCCCTTAGCATTATATTTCCTTTAGCATAGTACACTTTGCGTAAACTTTTAGACCTAGCTAAAAGAGCTTTTTCGACCTCTTTGGGAATTTATTTTCTAACTTTCTTTTGATTACTTTTTGAAGCCCTTGAAGTGCTCTTCAAATACGTTTATGCGATTGTTTTTTTTAAGTATGCCCCTAAAAATAATAGAAAGAGCACAGTCAGGGGATGTTGGTAGCCATTTCTAAGCAGGAAGAAAATTTATTATTATTTTTTTAATCTTTCATCCCTTTTATAGTTGATTTTGCAGTATGACTTGGTGCAGAATCTTGGTGAAAAAGAAAGTTTCTTTGAGGGAAAAGATGCTTACTTTCGTTAATCATGGGCTTCAGAACATTATTCTGATAATATTTAGAATGAATTTTGGTTCTTCTGGTTCTAAAAAAAATGTTTTTTAAGCCTTGAATGAACATGCTTATCCATGCCATAATACCAAACGGCCAACTTGCATTTCGTAAAACAGCTGTGTCTTTGTCGACGCTTTTAGCTTGAAATATGTTATAACTTCGTTTTGTCAGTTGTGGATGACAGATGGAACAGCACTTCATGCGAAGTTATTCATGTTTCGTATCTACCATCGCGTAACATTAAATGCAGAGGTCAATAACATTTTCTGCATTTTTTTAAGATCTTTTCAGACATTTGATGACATGCTGGTTTATTTACCAACCCAAAACTTTTTTTGGGCTGAAAATTGTCCACTGTAATACCTGTAGCTTTTTCAAAATTTTTTTTAGGCAGAGGGTTTTCTACGAAAATTTTATTTTCAGCTTTTTTTTTCTTTTTCCCCAAAAGACCTTCCTTTCGTTAAAACTTTTTTCCTGGAGCTTTGATTCCCGTCAAATTTTTTTCCCATTTTTAAGTTTAAAGTACACTGATGAAATAAATTAAAAATTTGCATATTTTACAAATTCTAAAAAAGAACTGCTGAATAAAAAACCACTGCTTCTAAAAAAAAATGAAATTTTGGAAAATACGTAAGCGTGTTTTTAGGCGGGCCAAAAAAAAAACATTTTAAAAAACGAGTTAGACGTTTTTCCCCCACACCTGAGAATTTCTTGGTGTTATTTTAACAATGGCCAATTAAATATAACAGTAAAATGAGTAATCCCCAAATGTTTGATGAGGGAAAGATGTTGCAAATTGTGGGGTATAAACGGGCCCAAGTCAAGTCCAATTTTGTTCAGAGTTATATTTAAGCCCCAGCGTTGTGTGCAACTAACGAAAAATGTTCCAGGACACTGGACCCATTCAGAAAAACCTGGGCAAGGCTGTCCAAGAGCTATGACGGCCAGAGAAGATTGCCATTTGTCGGTTATAGCAAGGAGTAACAGAGGAGCTACATCTTCTAAGCTCTCTCGTATGCAGTCACAGGAACCCGTGTATCAATGGTGACTGTTTCAAAAAAGACTTCAGGACAGAGGGTTGTTTGAAAGAAGACCTGCTGCTTGCGTCCCGCTCACTTCTATGAACAAGATAGTCAGTTTAGCATGGTGCAGACATCATAGAGAGTGGAGTATGGATCAATGGATGACCGTTCCGATGTCACCGATGAGTCCTGTTTCAGCTTAAACACCGATTCTCGCCGTACGTTCTTATGGAGAGAACCAGGGACCCACTACCAACCCTCCAACTCATAAATTATGGCGGAGAAGGTTTAATGGTTAGGTTAGGCATCATGTTGGATATCCTTACACCTCTCAATGGCTTGAAAGAGATTCTGTGACTAGTGTGAGGTATAGGGATGAGGTCTTGGTGCCTTATGTTCACTTTTTCAGGAGTGCATGTCTCCCCGAGTTTATTTTAATGGACGATAACTCGAGGCCACTTAGAGCTCATCTGGTTGATAAATTTCTAGACAGTGAGTATACTCGCTGTATGTATTGGCCAGTCAGGTCTCCAGACCCCCAACCCCTAGGGGCATGTAGGGGACGCTCTGGGGGGGGCAATTGCAACTAAAAACCCTCCTTAAAAAACCCTTCGGAAACAAAGCGTTGGAACGAGGGGGGACCAATTGCCAAAAGAACTCATACACTGACTTTTTTTCACGTATGACATCACGCTGCGGGGCCCCGTATAGTTGAAAGGGGGGGTTTTTTCCCCCTAATAACTCATTTTTTTTTTTTTCCTGGAACCACCTTTCATCCCTTTCCCAAACCCTAAACGGTTTTACGCACGACCGCGTGTGTACTACAACTGTTGAATATTTATTTTTTTTGAAAAATTTTCAATATATATCATATCAAATTTCGTTAAAACCAGCCCAGTAGTTCTAGAATAATCGATCAAGTCTGAAAATTTCCCTTTTAATTTTTTACACTAGTGTAATTCATTAAAACTATTTTCTGATTTTTAAATGCTTTATTTATAACAGAATAAGAACAGTAATCCTTCAAAAGCTTTAAAGTTTCGTTTCGGGTTAGAGAGAATAAATTCAAAGCTATAAGTTACTCCCACTAATGCAAAAAGTTAGAATGGTGATTTAAACATTTCGTTTTTAAAGTAAAACGGGTAGTAAAGCGATTAAAATGTATCAAAAATAGTTAAATGCTTTTAAAATTGCTTACACTAATTTTAAATCAACCTGTATAACAATAAATTTATGCTCGTCTTTGGATTCGTACAGGGATTTTGGTTTAATAAAATATGTTTTATGAGTGTTTTCGTAACTCAGGACCATTAAAAAGTCATGACAATTTTCATATTCTGAAATGCCGTATAATTTCAATGTTCGTTTCGACGGTTTAAGTAACACAATTCTCTTATTTCTTATATATTCATCTGATCTAACACAAAGAAAAAATGAATTACACATTGTATGAGCTGGTTTTGAAATGTTTGCGTACACAACCAATATACATATATTAAGAAAATATTTGGAAAAACTTCACAGAAAATTTACATAAACAAGAGCAGATTTTGGGAAAAGTTGATACTAAAAGTATTATTGACTTTTATATTGAGATAAGTCACGGAGGACATAAATAATTGAGTTTTATTCATAAAAAGCTTTTTTATTTTTTTCTTTCTTCAAATTGTTTCTTTTTAAATCTATCTCAAATAAATAATTGTTTTAGAATTGCGATGAGGAATATTATTGGAATTGTTTAATCCAAGGAAAATATTTAACGTTTCAAGTGTGATAAGAAAGTTGCAGTTTTGGAGTTACGAAACTTAAATTTGATAATTATTTAACTTATATTTAAATATTAATTGATTTAACTAATAATATCAATTAGATTAATTAACTAATAATATTTATTTAGAGGATTAGAATCCAGTTTTTAAAATTCAGTAATATTAATTCAGTCATATTATGTATTAGTATTTAAGAAATATTAAAAATACAAATTTAATTTAGCATATATATTTATAAGAAGGATAAATCTTACCATCCATACAGCCGTCTGGTCCTAAAACTGTTCCAGCAGGGCATATATTGCATTTCATTCCTTGAATTCCATGTTACAGACGCATCGACCAGTCATTTGTTCACAATCATCTCTAACTGACCCATATTGATCACAATCACAAGCTAAATGTAATATAAGTTTATAAGATTTATTCTCTCAAAAATTTTTTTTATTATTCATTATTGTATCAAATGAATACAAAGTGCATAAAGATATATAATTTTCAAAAAAAAAAAACTTTATTGTTTTTATATAATTTATAAATAAAACAAACACAATTTTGGAAAAAATATAAAACATAATACCCCTAGTGTCAGGAAAAAACTGTACACAATCTAATACCTATAGACCCCAAGACCCCCGAATTCCCCATACGGGTGGCATGGATACAACTAATTTGTGAAGATATTCGTAGAAGTTCACATCATGATTCCTGCAAGGTAGTCCACAAATCCATCTGAGTGTGAAGTGGTGGAGATTTCTAAAGGTAGAACGTTGCAAAGAATCCCAGATATGCTCAGCTCCTCGAGCCATTCGGTAGCTACTGTAAACCTGTGGGGCGACACATTATCCTGTTGGAATTGTTCACGTCCGTCAGGATGGGATGCTAGTGGTCAGAAATGATGTTAAGATACGGCTGGCCTGTCATGGTCGAGTCTAGACATATCAACGGTTCCATTTCATTCTGCCTACTCCCATATCGTCACAGAGACTCCATCAGCTTGAATAGTTACTTATAGGCATGATGGATCCATGGTTTCTTGGTTTTCTCTATACCAGTGACAGCTATCCGCCCGATACAACTGGAAACGTGACTCATAGACCAGACAACGTTTTCCCAGTAATTAAGAATTCAACGAAGTTGTTGGCGAGCGCAGGCAAGACGCAAGGCTTCATGCCGCAGTGTCTACAATGATACACAAGATTGTCTGCGGCTGCAGGAAGCTCATATCAATTAAGGTAAGTTGCACAGTGCGTACGCTGACACTTGTTGATAGGCCTGCATTCAAATCTACAGCAATTTTAGCAAGTGTTGAACGTCTACCTCGTATAACGATTCTTTTCAGCCGACGATGATCCCGTTCTGTCAAGGTCTTTTTCTGGCCGCATCTCTGTCGGATATTTGAAGTTTTACCGGAAACTTTATATTCGCTGTTCATCTTTAAAATGGTTGTGCGCGAAAATCCAAATTCCATCCCTACTTCGGAAATGCTGTGTCCCATCTCTCTTGTGCCGCCGATTAATCCCTGTTGAAAATCACTTAAATATTGATAACTGTCCATTGTAACAGCAAGGATTGATGCAATAGCCTCCTCGAGACACCTGTTGTTTTATATACGCCTTGACCTCATCGCGTTACCCTGATTGGTTGGATATTATTTTCATACAACCTGCTATACCAGTTTCTATGGCTCTCATCGTATATTACGATTAAAACATGACACAGATAAAAGGGAATACTTTTTAAAACATTCAGTATAAACCTGTGCTATTGCTAGATATTATACTTCAATTACAATCCTTAAAGTATTTTATTTTTATACAAAAAAAAAAAGTAAAATTTAAAAAAAAATATGCAGTTTTATTCATATTAACGAATTTCAATTTTTTCAAAACTTTTCAGTTTCCTTAATACTTAAGTTCTTAATATTAGTGCTACAACTACTCTCTACTGTAGTATAGTTCAGTAAATAGTGAAAAACAACAGGAAAGGCTTGAGTCTTGGACAATATTGTAAAACTTTTGATGATTTTAATCAGAAAAGATTACATTTCTTTAAATAACAACAATTTTTAATATAACACAACGGTTTATTTTCTGACATTTATACATTTCTGTGCAAAATTTTCCTTTGTATCTAATTAAATGTGTATACTTTATACTTATTTATAAATTGTGCTTTATGGCACTTCATCACACATCTATTAATCAAATAGATTGGGTACAAAATATATATGTGTCTTCTAAAAAAAAAAAAATCATAGAAAAAATTGTTACACTTACGGGAACATCCACTACTACCCTCAGAAATCTTATGCAATCCCCAGAATCCCGGTTCACAACGATCACACCGGAGATCACCGACTCCTGGTTTGCAAGGACATGCATTGATACCGGATCACACGTAGAACTGTACGAGCCCAAACGGTTGCAATTGCATTGGCCTAAGGGATAAAACAAACAATAATGAAATACAGATGTCAAAGAATCTGTATATTAAGCATTCAGTAACCAACAATTAATTCATATAATATATAATTATTGACTCACACAAGTTTCATAAAATGAGATTGAATGCAAAATGAAATAATTATACACACTTAAAACAGGATTGTATAATGGGAAAAACATAAACATTGATATAGAATTGGATTGCTTTAAGATAACTTAAAAAAATAATTTTATAAACGACTGTGTTGTTGTTACTTATGTCACCCAATCAACAGTAACCCAACCAACATCGTGGCCTACGAAATTCATCCTGACAAGGAACTAATTGTATGCCTCTCGTAAGCCGTTGCTTTGTGATAACACCTTTATTTAAAAATTTAAAAAAAGATTATTGAATTCTTTAAAACTCGTTGTTTATAAAATTAAAATATTAATTTTCTTTAAAAAAAACTCCTATTATGTATTATTGATTTTTCATAATTACAATAAATTCATTTATAATCCATTAATTTTATTTTATACTTCTTTGATGAAGTGATGAAAGTACTTAATAATAAATTAAAACAAAAGAAGGCACAAAAACACAAAATGATTGTGAGAAAACACGTGTCATGTCGAAAAAAATCCGTTTTCCTTTTCCACGAAATGTTCACACAATGTGTAAATATTATAAAATGAAAATATTTATTTATTTAATTATTAAAATATTAAAAGATTATATGTATATGTGTGTGTTCTAGCGCGAGCGTGTGTGTGTATGAGGGTGTAATACAAAAATTAGAACATAAAATGTGTGACCTACTTTATATAATATAAACTCTATAACAAACTTTTTATAAAAAGAAAAAAAATTAATCATGACGTAATTAAATGTTCGAAAAACAAAGCCAATTGCATTACCAATACTCCACTACACAATTTAATGTAAACAATTAATATAAAAAAATTTTGAATCAATTCCTACTTAGATCAACAAAGAAAAATTTTATTTTAGCTACTTTTTATTAAATAGTTACAATTAAAATATAATTATGTATATACATGTGACAGAATCACAACATTAAGTGGTAATTAATTTTTTTTCATTATCATTAAAGTACGTATTGTCATCCCAAAAAAATCGTGCTATAAATTTAAAGTTAACTGAATACTTTTTAAAACGTGAGAAAAAAACATTTTCAAGTTTTTACACAAGTCCCTCAAAATGGCCGCCAAGTCAAAAAAGCCAACGTGGTGAATTTGTAATTCTTTTAAATAATTAGTTTTAATCAATTAATTTTTATTAATTTTTAATTAACTTTTTGTATTGTCATCCAAAATAATCATGTATATAAAATTTCAGCTTTATTGAGCGCTTTAAAATGTATTTTATTAACGACTGAAAATTCCACCAAGATAATTTAATAAATATATATAAAAATTAATAAAATATATAGAGATCGTGAGCTAATAATAGGAATTGAGAAAGAAACAATGAAACCGAAGAAAATTAGGTAGATAACTACATTTATACATATATTATCAATTTAATCAACAAATCACGAATAATGAATTATCACATTTCTTTTTAATAACATTTGCATCAAAGAATTTTTCAAATCCTTTGAAAATTTTATTATGCTTTATTTTGTTCAAAAAACAACTACGATACAGGGTTCGAAAAAGTAAGAAATGACACGTAATATAAAACATACGCATTTATAAAATATTAAAAAAAAATGCAAGAATTGATCAAAACCAATCCTCTAATAAAACATATTTAACAAAAGTACCGAAAAACAGATCCACATTAATTGGAATGATACGTGCTATTTATGGCTCAATACATACAAAGTAATAACAATTATTGACTGCCAGAACACGCAGGTTCATTAGTTTCCGTCCTGTGCGGGTCATCAATAAAAAAGAAGTTTGTCCAGGCATCCGTAAGATATGGGAGACAGAAACAAAATGGACATCGTTAGCAGAAAACACTTACTGGGGCATCCGGCTTGATCTGGACCTTGGGCAGTAGTCTTTCCGTCCGGACAACAGCCGTGGATAGTGTCAGCACAGCTCTTGATCATTATTACTGAAAGTAACAGGAAAATAACAGGGAATTCCATAAGTTGGATTAACTTACTAAAAATGCATACACGCTTTTTAGTATGCAGCATTTAGTATTTATCTAATTATTGACTGTGATATTTTAACAATATATATAATAGGAATTATTTGAAAGTTTGTTTTGTAATACATTAAGGTATCCGACTACGTTTTGAATCGTGATATTGCAAAAGCGTATAAATGGATAATATTTATGATATTTAGTGTCACTTAGATTAGGAAATGCATATAAAATTGTTTTAAGAATAGTATTACATTAAAAAAACTATTTAAGCACAATATTTTAACAAAAAACGAACATAGAATGACCCATTTTCAAAATATTCTCCTTTTGTGAAAAATGCTTCTATTATAATAATATTTTGCTTGTATGTAGCTCAGACCTCTGTGCAGAGGCTCAACTAGAATTTTTGAAATATATAAGTTAGAAGTGGGTTTATCCATGTTTTACGACACCAGAGGGGAGAAATTTTAAGAAAAAAACGCCGATAATTATTTCAATGGGTTGTAACTCTGAAAATAATGTGAATTTTTCAAAAATCATAGTTGAGTCTCTGTATAGAGGTCTGAGCTATATACAGGCAAGATATTATTATAATAGAAGCATTTTTGACAAAAGGAGAACATTTTGAAAAATGGTTATTCTAAGTTAATTTTTTGCCGAAATATTGTATTTAAATAATTTTTTTTTTTGTCAAAACGTGTCCTTAAAACAATTTTATACATGTATTCTAATTTAAGTGACACTAAATATCATGAAAGTTATCCATTTATGCGCCTTTTTAAAATCACGGTTCCGAACGTAGTCGTATTTCTTATATTCTTTCAAGATGAGAAAAATCTTCTAATTTGTGTGTGTAGATAATTATATAAGTTCTCTACAGTATCAGATGCAATATATATATAATATATATATATATATATATATATATATATATATATATGTGTGTGTGTGTGTGTGTGTTTGGTTCTTAAAAAAGTATCTTATAATAAAAAATTACTTTTTTAAAATGCCTATTTGGATATAATCATTGATTATAACAAAATAGTGGATGGAATATTTATTCAAATTTTATTTTTGAATGTTTTAAGAAAGAATAAAAAAAAATTCTTCATTATTAACTTCATATAACTATCAATCCTCTATACATATATAGGAGAAAAGTGACTAACTCACTTACTCGCTCAACACCAAATCTCCGCAACTACAGATTTGAAATTTGGTAAACACATTTCTTTTGTTCAGTACAGATCCAAAAAGAACTGTTTTTCGAAATCGTCTACCAAGGGAGATTGCGAGGGTCTAAGGGGGCGTTATAGATAAAAGAATTTCGGTTCACGAACTATTATACCTAGACTTGAAATTTCGTTTGCATGTTTCTTTTGTTGATTAGGAAATAAGACTATCAAAGGGAGGGGAGAGAACAAAGGTATAAAATATATTATACTTTCTTTTTCGAAATTCAGGTCCTGTTCTATTTAAATTTAGAGGGGAAGGTTATAAGAATGTTTGTCCGTTCAAACAAAATTTTAATGTTTCATGCTTAGATATCAAAAATTAAAAGAAAAAAAAAGTATATTTTTGTACAACATCGTAAGATATCCAGCAAAGTGGGAGGGTAACAGTTTAAAGATACTAATCTTAAAATATCAAGAAAAAAGCTTTTATGGCATCATTTTAAACGGTAAAATATTCATAGAAGTAAATTGTTTCTTGAAAGGTCCACTTAATTTCTCAGAACACAATCCGGAGAAATTTTTTAAAAAATTATATTTGTATCTTCTTGAATGATTACATCCCTTTTTCAAATAGGAATAAACTGAGTGTTGCTAAAAATTTAACAAAATAAAAATATCATTTTACCATACATAGCTTACAAATTAAACATTTTTTTTTTATTTTTAAACATCATTACATGAAAAATTATTTTAAGTTTTGGCTGTTAAAAATGTATAGCGATATATGGTATTAGAGAAGTCATTAATAAAATGTTTTTTATATAGAGACCGTATCGTAAAAAGAAAATTGTACTTTTAAATAAAACATATATTTACACGTCTTTCATATAAAACAGCACAATTCAAATACGATAATTACCTTCTTTACAGCACTTTGCAAATTCTGAAGTTTTATGACAATAGCTGCTAGGGGACAATTCTTGGAATCTGGACCATCTCCACAGAAATAATCTTTTCCGGTTACAGGATTAATTAACGGTTTTTCTCCATCACACGCTATTTCTTCTAATTCTGCAAAACACGCATTGGGATTTTTGCCCATATAGCTTGAATACAAGTAAATATAACACATTAATAAACATTTTAAATGCATGAGAAATTTCGAGGTATGTATTTGAAGAAGTTCGTGTCAAAAACCTAAATATATATCACAGTAAAATTAGTATTACACAAATTTAGTTAAATGCATTTATATATGCTATAAAATAATAGCCAGAATTTTTAAGGATTTTATACTTGAAACTGTAAAGTTTTGAAAGCACAATTTGTTTTATGAAGATTAAAGCATTGCTCTCAAATTAAGATGAATTAATTTCCTTTAGATTACCGTAGAATCTGGCGTATTATCCCTTTTAAACAAAAAAAATTAACACCAAAATTTTAAAGGGGTATGGGGTTATATGACAGATGTAAAAAGTAAACCCTTTTAAAAAAAACGAGCGTTAAAAAATTAGACTTCTACGTATATCGAAATACTGTTTATTTTTAAAAAAATGACATACTTTATGAACTTAAAGAGTTGTAGCTCTAGATATATAATATTTTTGAAAAGCCTGGGGTAATACCTCAAATAAATGGCTTCAAAGCATGAGAACATTGCATTCGTACATTTCAGATTTCTTCGTAAAAAGACGCTGTGCGTTATACTACGAATATATCAAAAACTTTAAAAAAAATGTTTAAAAGTATAGGGTCCACGTTATTCGTTCTTTTTTTACGAAACCCAAAAAATTTCCCGCTGATACCCCAAAACAATAATGAAAAATGAGGAATAATTACACAATATATATGATAGAACATGAAAATTTAAATTTTTTTATACTTCTAACACATCAGAAAATTTAGTTTAAATGCTAATGAAGATGTAAAAGATTTCAAAGTAGTTTTTTAAAATTTCTTTGGAGCACCCCATTTACAACATAGATTACAGAAAGGATTGTTTTAGGGTAAAAAGAAACTGGTTTTTTTTCTTTTTGCTTCTAATATATATATATATATATATGATAAATTTAAGATTGTCACAGTAACTTAAATAACTGTATTTAGATATAAATTGTTTCCATCCCTTTTTAATGCATCAATGGAAACATGATTGAGATTTGATAGAACTTTTTTATAATTAAAATCATGTTCGGAAATAATTCTTAAAAATTTAGAAAGAAAATATATGTATCAGTAATAAAACTTTTTTATTCCGCACTTATTCATAAAACTTTCCTGAAGGCTTACATTTTATAATAAAGGGGAGCATTTAAAATCTTAATTAATTAATTATCGTTCGATCATTATACAGGTATATCAATAAAGGCGCTTTGCAATTAAAATAACAGATAGAAACTTATAAATCCCTTATGAGATTTCTTAAAAAATGTCTAAAAAAGAATTGGTTTGTATCTAAAACAAAAACTTTTTTTGATATTTATGGAATGCAAAATATTGCTGCCGATTCTTACTTCCTGAAGAAAAAGTTTGCACTTAACAACCCTGGACTCAGGTGTTCTGTAGAATTCTGGAGTTGTTTGATAGAATTTTAAGAATAACGATAGAATAGATACATATTTTTATAGAAAGAAAAAACACTATAAGCTATCCCGGATAGCAGGAAATACGTGTGAATTTGATGAGATTTTTTTTCTCTCGGAAAGAGGAACACCTTTCCAAAACCCGCAGGGTGCTTTTCTATTTTTCACCTTCGATAAGTTTTGTACCGGAAATAAAATATTTCAAAACTGCAAACGTTTCGTAGTTTGCAACAAATCGCATTAAACTGTTGTTCGGGGAAAAAAATTAAAAAAGAAACGTACTCAAAATACGTTACGTACCCTTTGTGAAGTTCCCATTCGCTATTTTGAGGAATGTATTTTTTTTTTTGGATAAGGTAGGGTGTAAAAGTCAATTTGTTATTTAAATACTACATTTTCCATTTTAAGCCTTTTTAGTCCTTCATTGATTTAATTTTTTTTTTTTTAAATTTGTATTTAAGGTATCCGACTACGTTCAGAACCGTGATTTTGTAAAAGCGTATAAATGGATAATTTTTTATGATATTTATTTACTTAGATTAAAAAAATATTTATAAAATTTTTTTTAAGAATAGTTTTAGAAAAAAAATTTTTTAATTTTAAATTTTTAAAAAAAAAATGAACATTGGGGAAACATTTTAAAATTTTTTCCTTTTTGGGAAAAAAAAAATGTTTTTATAATAATATTTCGCCTGTATATAGCTTAAAACCTCGAAAAAGGGGCTCAAATAAAATTTTTTGGAAATATAAAAATTTGAAGGGGTTTTACCCCATGTTTTACGACAACAGAGGGGAGAAATTTTAAGGAAAAAACCCCAAACCAATTTTTCAAGGGGTTGTAACCTAAAAAATTATGAAAATTTTCAGAAATCATAGTTGAGCCTCTGTACAGAGGTCTGAGCTATTTTGGCAAAATATTATTATAATAGAAGATTTTTCACAAAAGGAGAACTTTTTTAAAAAAAGGTTATTCTAAGTTAATTTTTTGCCGAAAATTGTTTTTAAATTTAAATTTTTTTTTGCCGAAATATTGTATTTAAATAACTCCTTTTGTACAAATGTCCTTAAAACCATTTTATACATGTATTCTAATCTAAGAGACACTAAATATCATGAAAATTATCCATTTATGCACTTTTTTAAAATCACGGTTCCGAACGTAGTTGGATACTTTAAAGAATAAAGTAATCAATTACTTGATATTTTAAAAGTATTATTTTTTTTTAAGGAACTCTCAATCATGGATGATTATTGCATGTTTTACCAGCCACATTCTTATAGATGAAATGTGATATGCAAATTAGAAAGAGAGAGGCCCACACACAGATTATGTGTGTATATACAGTCGGACCTCTATATAACGAAGTCGCTATATCCCGAAAAGAAGTTCGTTATATGGAGGTTCATCTTGTAATATGATTTATAAATCACATAAAACAAATTTAAATTCATAAACAATATATATTAAAGAAAAGAAATTATTCACATCTTTTTTAAAATTAATATATGTTTATTTTATAAATATTACCCATCAAAAAAGAAAGAAAGAAAAACTGCAAGGAAAAAAAGAATGTCGAAGAATTCACTGTATTTTCAATATTAAAAACATAATTTTAAATTAAATATAATGAATTTTAAAGACATTTTATAATTTAAAGCATACAAGTAGTATTACACATAAGATTATTTTATAATTGGAACACGGGGACATAAGACAACTACACTGAGGGTGAAAAAGGATATCGAAGATGTTTCTAGTGAACTGGGCAACGGGGGTTAAAGGTTGCACTTCTTGGATGAAATGTCCAGAACTCTATTGCTCTTGGCGAGTTAGGATCAAATGAAACCAGTTCAAGATTTATAACCACCATGAAATGTATTGAAGAGAGAATAACTTGAATTTTTTTCAGAAATACTTTAGAAAAAGGGAGAACAAGAATTGAATCACGAAATAAAAAGTTCGTTACATAGAAAATTCACTTCGCTGTTGAGAGGTTATTTTACGAAGAAAATCGTTAAATGTTCAAGGTTCCAGGAAAAAGTTTGCTATATAGAAAAATTCGCAATATAGAGGTTCGTTATATAGACGTTCGACTGTATATGTAAAACTAAATGAAATAGAGAGTTGTAATAGCAGTGGACTCGCGGAAGGAGTTAAGTTAGCAAGGATTATGGATATATTATTTCAGTAAAATTATATCCAGTATTCCGTTAGAAGGATCCCAGTGGTTTATTAAGTTGAAGATTTAGACATATTAGCTGATATTGGTTAGTGGTTACGGACCTCATTATTTATATTATTGATGTACTACAATACAGTCAACCTGAATCATTATTGGTTCTGGCAGATAAGTAGCTTTCCGATTTCTACAGTTAGTTATGTGAGAAAATTATCCTCAGCATAAACTAAATTATTTGATTAACTAGTGTATTAATAAATAAAGAAAAATTTATTCCTTTGTTTGTGATTTGTTGAGGATATGATACCCAGAACGACGATACTTTTGATTGGGGAGGAGTGGAATGCTCTGAGAGATCGTCCCAAGTTTTGTAGCTTTAACTCTTCATTTCACTGGTATTCTAAAGGAATTCTAATATTATATTCCCCCAACTAACATGAAACGTATTATTAAAAGTAAAATTTCGAACTGCAGTACATGCCAGAATTCAAAAGTCGACATAAAAATCAAATCCAATGGGTTATTTGTAATAATATATTCTTAAAAAAACCTTTAGTATTTTTTGTGAGACTTTTTTAGTGTGCATTCATGTTGTTATGTGTAATGACGTTATATCTCCATGAAATGCAATTGAATCCAAACTATATAAGAACTACTACAGTTAGAATGTATGAGATATATAATTAGATTTTCTTTATTAACTTATGAAATATTTTTAATTCCATATATTACAAAAAGCAAAATACAAAATAAAAGGAATTTGTATCGCCACTTCCCAAATTTCACACGAAATGGATTGCATAAAAAATAATTACCATTAATAATTTATCTCCCCCAAAAAAAGACGATGTTTTTATCATATTTATTGCTGTAAGAAACATATTTCCATTAAATTAAATTGAATAGTGAACTGGTCCTATAACTGGTAATAGGAGTATTAACTAAGCAAAGTTACAGTAAAAACTGTCACTTTTTAAAGATTTTCCTAATTTTTATTTTTAGCTTAATAAGAGTTTAAAATCGTTCTTTTTTCCCCGAAACATAAGGGGTTTTTAATGTCAGTATAAAAACCCAAAAAACTTAAATAATCCGATTTTTTCTGTGGAATTATTCCAAAACGGTTTGGAAAAATATTTTGTTTTATACAGTATTTAAACCTGGTGGTTTATTCCAGATATATTAAAAAAAAAAAATCGTTAATGGATGGATATATTAAATTAACCCCTCAAACGATTCAATTTTTATTTTTCTTCTTTTTAAAGGCACGTGATAAAAGGATCGATAACTAAATATTGGGGTTTAAATTTTGGCCCCCTTCAGAACTAAGTAATTTTTAATCCTTGAATACTTTCTGAACTGTTGGAAAGAGTCACATGAAACTTTGGACTTAAGGAATTTAAATATGTAAATAACTTTCGGTATGTTAGAATTATCTATTTTTCATTATTATATATGTTTATTCATAGATCTTAGATAAAACATTCCTTGCCTCGAATTTTGTAATATTTTCAAAATTGAGCGTAAAACTGTCAATTGTTTTTTTAAATAAAAATCTTGGAAAAGAGTTGAATGCGATTTTTTTTCTACCGTTAAATACTCGAGACACTTGTTTAATATTAGAAAATTCATCTTTCAAGCACATATTACACCTAAATTTTCAGATATTTAGGAACTTTGAAATTAAGTTAAGGTATCCAACTACCCCCAAACCCGGGTTTTTTTAAAAAAAGAGAATTTTTTTTAAGATTTTTATTTTTTTAGGCCATCTTATTAGCTTTTCTAAAGATACCAAGTTTTTTTTTTTTCCATTCACTACAAAAAAAAACAACAAGTGTTTTAGTAAAAGCAGATGTCGTAACCTTTTTCATAAGTCACACTTTTTAAAATTTTTTTCCAAATGGGTTTTTTTTTTGAAAAGCTCAAACGGAAGGGGGGCGATTGTTGAAAAGTTTTTAAAAATAATTAGCTAAAATTTTTTTATGTTTTGTTCTGTAAAAAATTAAAAAGTTTTAACCTTCTGATTTATCAATCACAGTTTTAGTAAAAAAATTTACAGTCCATTATGTAAGTATTTAAACACTGTTTTTTTAAGAATTTTTTAAAATAATAGCTAAGATAAAGTGTTTTTAGCCTTTTTTTAAAAATTAAAATATTTCTTATCCTGAAGGTCATTTTTAAAAAAGGGAAAAGCAAAGTAATGCATCAAAAAATGAAAAAATTTAGACTTAGTTCATTTACTATTTTGTTCGGGTTTATGGCCCTTAAAATTTTACCCCCTTTTTTCTTTAATCTTTTCCCCTTTTTTTTAAAAAGTTAAATTAACCCCCAAAACCAAAAAAAATCTTATTCCCTTTATTTTTTTAAAAGGGCGCAAGTAATCGGATACCTTTTTAAATTTTGGGGAGAAACCAAAACCCCGCAAGATCGACAAATAACATTTTATTTTTGAAATTAAAAAATACAATAACAAAAATTAACCCATAATACCAACTTTTGCTGTTGATAACTGTAAGCAATTTAAGAACGGGTTTTTCTTTTTTAAAAAAGGTAATGTTTAAGGCCGATATGGACCCCATCTTTAAAAATTTTTTTTTTTTTTTAATATTTGGGTATTTGGTTTTAATTGTATTTTATAAAGGTTAATATTTAATAAAACCAAACAAAAAAAATTTAAATTTTTTAAAAAATTTTTTAAAATTTAAAAATTTTTAAATTTTTTTTAAAAATTTTTAAATCCCCCCGGCTTTTTAATTATGTTTTTTTTTCAAAAAATTTTTTTTCCAAGTACCTTTTTTTAATTAAAATTTTAATTTTTAAAAACCGGGGGATTTGGGGGTTTTTTTGCTTTCTGCTCTTTTAATTTTTAAAATTTTTTATTAAAACCCCCCAAAAAAATTTTCGAAAAAACAAATTTTTATTTTGAAATTTTTTTGAAAAAATACCAAACAAAGTTAGAGCCAATTCAATGCACAGTTTTTCAAAAAAATTTCATTTCAAAAACATGTATAAAAAGTTTCAAAAACCCTTTCTTCAATTATCAAAAAGCCTTAGGTTTTGAATAACAGGGAAAGTACAAAAATTCAACAGGGGGGAAAATTTTTTTTAAAAATTTTCATTTCTTTAAAAAGCATGATAAAATATTCCTCCAAAATTTTCCCCCAAAATTTTTGTAATATTAATTAGTTTTTTTTCAAACTGCTTACCACAAATTTTTTAAAAAATTTAAAGGGAAAAAAAGAATATACTTTAAATGAATATATAAAAAAAAAAGGTTAATATTTCAAAAAAACATTATCTTAACAATTTTTAAAAAAAAATTTCACACAAATTTTTGAGTTTATTCATGCACAGTTCTATACTGCTAAAAAAAACAACACAAATATTCATAATTTTTTTCCCCTAATTTAAAAGCCTTTTAAAATATTCACAAAACCATAGGTTTCTTAAAATTTATCGCAAAGAAGCATTTTAAAAATATTACATAGAGTATTTTTAAAAAAATTTGTTAATGCATTTTTTTTCAATAATGATGTATGTTGGAGATCTGGATATAAGTATTTTTTTCACCCAAACGAAAAAAAAGTATTGCATTCTTTTTTTAAAATTTTTTGCACACCTCAAGTTGGGTGTTTTTGAGAAACTTCTAAACTTGTCTTAGCATCTGAAAACCACCTCTTTAAAGCTTTCGTTGTGGCAGATTTAAGGAAATTTTTTTTAGGCCTAGGCATGTTTAACTTTTAAATTTTTTGGAGAAATCACCAAATTCCTTGTCGTAAAGAAATTTTTCCCACTTTTGGGGGAACACGGTGTAAAAAAATATATTTAAAATTTTTGGGGGCAGAACTTCAAAAAAAACCTTTTAGATAACTCTCATATAATCAAAACAAAAAAAAATTTTTTCCCATTTCGGTTTTTTAAACACTCATCGGCGTGGGAAAAAAAAAAAATTATTTCCCCCTTTTTTCAGGCTCTTTTTTTTGGAACGATCTGAAAAGTGGGCGTGGCGGTTTTTTTTAAAATTTTACTGACATGCAGCAAAAATGGATAAATAACTGAATAAAAAAATAAGAACAACTCTAAAATTTTTGCAGACACATTAAAAAGGGGTTAAAAGCATCATATAAGTCAATAAAAAATCGATAAGTTTGATGTTTTTAAAGGGTACCATATCCCCTTTTAAAAAAAAAAATTATTTTTGACACAGATTTTTCATCTACTTACATTTAAAATTTTAAGATCTAAATATTTCATGCCAAAAAAACAAAACAAAAAAAGAACAACAACAACACTTGGCTTTTGAAAAATCACTATCATTTAGTTAAAGAACGTCAACTTACTTTGGCACTTATTTTTAGGAACAATTACGATTTTCTTTTGAGTCTTACAAGACTGTTCTTTCATTTGCAGTCGCTGTCGGGGGAATTTTTCGCCGTCTAAACCCAAAACTGGAGTTGTATTGGTGGACATTCCCTTGGCCACACACATAATAACCTGTCTTCGGGAATCATAATCACCCCGGGTGGCGACAAGCATCCTTGTCGCAAGGAAAATTTCCCAAAGAACCAGACTTTTGGGATTTTTTTCCCCCTAAAAACCGAAAAAATTAGGTTTAGATAGGTTTCCGGGGAAATTCCTTATGATACATTAAGCACTGTTTTAGATTTGTTATTTTAGTAATATGTATGAAATAGATACATACACAGAAATATATATATATGTGTGTGTATTGTACCATTATTTGCTATTTTACTATAGAGGTGTTTTAAAATTGTGCTTCGGCTTTATAGAAACAAAAGAACATATAATGCACTGTCATTTTATTTAAAAATTTATTTTTGAATAAAATACCCAAAGCCAAGGCATAAAAAAATTAAAATAAAAAAAATTACACTCAAAGCCCGAGTTTTATTTTTGTGTTTAAAATTTTTTTTTATTAAAGGTACTACTTGTAAATAATATGTTTAATCCCCAAAAGTAAGAAATCGTCTAATGGCCCTTCACCCTTGCAAACATAAACTTTGGTACCCCTATTCAACCCTAGATAAACAAAGACAAATTACCAATTTTGGGGGGTATTTTTGGGGGGGTTTAAATTTTTAACATTTGAAAAGAGTGCAAAAATATTAATTTCTATCACCTTTCTATTTATTGATTGAAATATTAGCAAAATCTTTTTTAAAATACAAAAAATTATTTGATAAAATAAAGGAAATATAAAAAAATTTTCCTTCTCGTAGTAAACTTGTATGTAATTCGTAGTCTGCGAGTTGAATGATTAGTTAGAATAATTAACACAGGAAAATAAGTTTAGTTATCTATTTAAAAAAATTTCTAGTTTATTATCTGCCTTATAATATATAAAAAAATTTTGAATAATTTGTGAATATTTGCATTCTTTTTAAAAAAATTAAAAAACTAAAAAAAAATGTGATTTTTTTTCCGTTTTTTCATTGGGTATAAATTTTTAGAATATTTTTCAAAAATATATTTTTTGGGAGGGAGGGGAGAATACTACATATATATATATATATATATATATATATATATATATATATATCCCTTTTTCGGTCCTAAGTCCCAAAAATTTCATTCTGACTCGCTAGGTTCTTTTTTTTAGCCCCCTTTTTGTAACCCGTTTTTTTAATTTTTTTGGTTTTTTCAACATTTTTCTATTATTTCTGGTTTTGAAATATTATATAAATTTATTTTATATATATATATATATATATATATATATATATATATATATATATATATATATTGGGTACAAAAATTTTTAGAATAAAAAACTGTACATCATTTCTTAAATCTTTTGTTGTTATCGTGTGTTTTTATCCTGGGATACATATGAAGTACAAGTGGAAGAACAGAAACATTCAATACAAACAGAAAAATATAGACATTTATCACAAATAAGATCCCATCATATAACAGAAGGGGGCGCTGCTTTCCATTTGAGACGGGAATTCATTAGAAGCGAAAGTCCGATTTCTTTTCCCGAAGGAGAAAGACATCCATGTCTTAATCGAGATTCGAACCCGAACACACTTGGTTACAAGCCGAGGGTTATATCCACCATATTGGCTGGGTTGCTCCTTAAATCTTTTAAATGTACTTTATAAGACTAAAATAAAACAAATACAAACGAAAACGCTCCATACAGAAACTCCAGAAAAAGTTATGGAACACAAACAAAACCATATTTATATTTTTTGAATATAATCCATTCTTTTCTTCCATAAAGTAGTAATATTATCTCTACTTTAGTAAAGCAGACAGATTGATTGAATATTAACGTCGCACTGTTCAGCTACACGAGGGCTTTTGGCGACGGACCACGTAATTTTGAACCATGGTGAAGTGACGTGGCCGACACCTGAGCTGGCACCACCTCTCCTAACTACCACACCATACCAACGGGAGGACGTTTCAGCTCTCGACAGATTTAACGTGCATCGCTGCCCTACACGGCGGGTCTTTAGTGGTACTGAGCTTGAACTCGTGACAAGGCAAGCCACGGTCCGATACCTATACCACTCGGCTACCGCGGCCACTAAAGCAGACAGAATCAGAGTGGTTAAGAATCACGAAATTTTTGTAGGCGGTGTTCGGATAGATTCTAAAATTCAATTGTATGTAACAGCAAAGGGTATCTTGCGGAAATGTGCACACTCTTAGTTAAACTAGGCCGTAAATACCCGTACAGTAGGACGAGCAAGTTAAAGGACTATGGTATAGCCAAAGTATGACATCCTCATCGCTGTCTTTAAAACTAAGTTGACTGTTGCGCAAATAAACCTCTCGCAGCTTAAGATATGCATTAATTCAAAACAAATAAAGTCCGTACCTGAAAGATTTGGTATAATTTGTACATTGACTTGGAAAAAGAAAAACAAATAATGAAGTCCTTGGAACAATTATGCCCCTTTCATTCTCAGTGCATGACCAATAATTATTACGAGAATTCACAGTTAAACACGATAGTATTGACAATGGATCTCGTAATTTTGAACCATGCTTCAATTAATAAACAATAAATTACACGGTTTATTTATATATTTTAAATTAACATTACGGAGACATCATCAGGGCTACTTACAACGAACTTTGTAATTTTAAAGCATATTAAAGTAATAAATGTGAGGAATTGTGTCTCAAAATCTTCAACTTTAATACAGTAGAACCTGTTTTTGTGCGGTCTTTTTTTATGCGATTTTATTTTTGTGCGATTTTTTTTATGCGGTGTAGGAATTTCAATGGCTTTGGCGCCACTGTAATGTTTTATATCTACACTGGTGTGCAAAACTTAAGCAACAATGTAAAAATTTAGCAGATAGCCATGAAATTGCAGAAAAGGAGGTCTGGAGATCAGTAGAGGGAACACGTAAGTCAGTAGAAACGTCATGCGTATGCAAATATCAGGAACAAAACATCAGAAGCGATGTGAGCGTACGCAAAACGCGTGATGTCGGCGCGCGCTGCTCAACAGTAGAATGAAATGAAGGACGGAGACGCAATTCACCATATTCTCTGCAAGTGCCAGTGAGTCAGTTCGTGAAATATGGCTAGAAGAAATCATCTGGATGACTTCACACGTGGAAGAATAATCGGAAAGCTGGAGGAGGGGCGTACTGTCACCAGTGTAGCTGCAGAGTTCGGAATCAACAAAAGTGTCATTTCGCACGCTTGGAAAGCGTTCCAAACCACAGGTACAGCTGTTAGAAAGGTTGGTGTGGCCGCCCGAGGACGACAACTGCAGGGGATGACCGATATATCATCCTGCAGGCAAAAAAAGTTCGACAGCATTCAGCATCGCCATTGCTCAGAAACTCTGTACAGCAACAGGTCGACAAGTGTAGAGGTTTACTGTGGCCAGACGCCTTCACAAAGGAGGCCTGTTCAACCGCCGCCCTGAACGCGGCCTCCCGTTGAAAGATGGCCACCGAAGCCACCGTTTACAGTGGGACAGAGAGCACAAAAACTGGACAACTGATCAATGGAGTCGTGTTCTCTTTTACGGATGAGAGTCGGTTCAGTACCAGAAGCGATTCTCAACGCGTTTGATTGGAGAGAGATCGGGACCCGGTTTTATCCCAGTAACATCAAGGAAAGACATCGTTACGGTGGTCCTGGAGCTCTTGTCTGGGTTGGCATTATGCTGAACGGCGGAACTGAGCTTCCCATTTTCGACAGAGGGTCTGTAACCGGGGATCGCTATTGTGAGGAGGTACTTCTTCCCATCTGCATCTTTTCCGAGGTGCCATTGGCCCAGACTTCATCTTTATGGATGACAATGCACTGCCACATCGCACTCTTGCTGTTGAGGAGATATCACTCGAATGGATTGGCTAGCGTGCTTCCCAGATTTAAATCCCATCGAACATGTGTGGGATGCTTTGGGGAGACGTATTGCCACACGCTCACATCATCCGGAGTACAACCAACAACTCAAACAGATGTTGATTGAGGAATGGGCACTCCTACCTCAAGAAATGTTGCACCAGCTGGTTCTGAGTATGCGGAGACGGTGCAAAGCAACCATTGTAGTAAGGGGAGGGCAGATACCATATTAAGGAACATCTGCTTGTTGTTCTTCCTGTTGGATAGACAATCATGAGTCACGATACTATGCGTTCAATAAAGCTTGTTTTTGTTTGATTCCATACCGTATGCATTGTATTCTTTTTTAAGCCCCGATGCTTTCGTCATCCTTTAAGTACATAATACTCTCCCTCATTTCAGAATTTCATGTCTCTCAGATGATTTATTTCAGGCAATAAACCCACCTGTTGCTTAAGTTTTGCACACCAGTGTATTTACCAGTGGCGTAACGGAAAATGTTAGGATCCCACCTGAAAGTTTGGTTTTGCCTTTAATATTTTATAAATTGGGTAAATACGTGTTTAGCGTAAGTCAGGCCTTGGACCTTTAGAGTCCTGCCCCCTAATGCGGGGGTGTACGTTACGCCACTGAAATGTAGACACTTCAAGATGCTCTGTTCATTTGTTATAAACAGTCTCCCGACAATGCACATTCAGTTGCTTTCTCTCTCAAAGCTCCAGCAGCCCACGCTTGATTGAAGACGAAATTTTAATTTGATTATGAAGACGGACAAAAGGAACCGGATTCTTTGAGAGCGGATAAAAATATGCAGGAATCCAGGTTTCCTGCAAACTGGAAAAGCATTTTCTTAAAAGAGATGCCAATTAAGAGAGTATAAAATTCGAAAAAGGGCTTCAATCATGTATATCTGGTTTTCGTGACATTTACAAGCAACTGACCACCCGACCCTCATCAGAAATATTTATACCTTACTTTATGTTGCCAAAAAATAAATCGATTGTAATTTTACCTTCAAGTGATGAAAGAGATTTTGAACTTACTCATTACAGGGCTTTGGATTACGATGAGTAGCAATGAATTATGTATTATCCTGATACTGAATTCTATTACTGCTCTGTTACGGCTACTACTAGTTCTGATGTGATAAAAAAAAGGGAATTTTACCTGCTCCGGATCCCCCAACATCTTCGCATTCTCCATATATGAGGACATTGAGCTCCATGGTTTGTTCGCAAGCAGCCCGTCGCATTTCGCATTCATTTCTGTAGGTAGTTCCATCGCTGCTGCATACGGGGTCATAATTTTCAGGACATTCGGTTGGACATACACATCTTCCATCTTCACAACGAGCACCGTATTTGCAATGAACGTTGATGCAGAGGTCTGAAAGTAGCAATATTTTTTGTGCCTTTTTTACTGAAAACATTTCCTTATGGGAAAAGTAAATATAATAAATATCTCTTTTTTTAGATAAACGATGAAGTTACTGTTGCTAGGTAGCTAAGACAAACTTTTATGTGAGTCATCATAGTATGTTTTCCTTAAACATTTTTGAGCTGAGATTTAAATATTTTTATTTTTAATTGAAATGTTTGTAATATACAATAAATAACTACAAGAGCGCGTGATGAAGTTAAAAAATTAAATATATGGTATGGTAAAAAAATGTGTATTTTATCTCATTGGTGTTGACAAACTTAAGGATTTTAATTTGAGATTGGTTGAAATGGGAATTTTTAGACTCAAGTACTCTCGGGAAGTATTGTGTCAAACCCAAGATGGAAAATTTTTTTGTTTTGTTTAAATAGCTAAAACTGTTTTAAAGTATAATTATGAATAACGCAGAAGATAAAATTCTATTCGTGATGAAATTAAATGCATAAAAAATGTCACAAGAATGAGTGGTTGAAGAAAATTTCGATTTATAAATTAATGAAAGTTAAAGCGTATGAAAAAAAATTAAACAAGCACAGTTAAATGCTATATATAATACAGACTATGATGTACAAGCCATATGTGCAAAGAATAAACTAACTGGATTAATTATAATGAAGACATTATACTCTTACATTAATTATCAATTTATCATATACTAAACTAAAAATAAATGATATAATTATCGTTTAAATAATATAATAAAATTCAGTCTACATTGTTAAGAGCCATCATTATTAAAATAGTAAAATAAAGTAAACATTGGAAAGAGAACAAACAATTTTAATTTTTACAGCTTATAAATATCTGTGGGCCCCATTTTCTTATTTTTTTAAAAAAATTATTTCACTCGAAATTATTAATAATCAGATGGATTTAATATATGAATAGTAACCAACAATGCTTCAATATTAAGTATTATTTTTTAAATTACAAGATTAAAAAATATCTAGATAAAAACATTTAATAATTAATCACTAATTGTTGCTTTTTTTATGCTTACCGCATGGTCCTCTCGATGCTACACTTATGTATAACTGTTTCGTACATGCTGCAACTCTTAATTCACATTCATTCTGATACGTTACACCGTCATTTCCACATACTTTAGCTTCGATCTATAAAAGAGATATAGTGTTATCAAAAAGAAAGCTAATTACAGGGTTTTGAACTTGAACTGAACCGGGGGAAAACATTATTTTGGTTGATAAGAAAACCGGAACAGAAACGGAAAAAAATATCAGTTTATTTCGGTTCATCAGTCATTTTGTTACCGTAACCAACAAAGCGTTGAAAGGGAATTTTCAATTTGGAAATTTATTCTCCGAGACTACAGAAGTAATCTCAGCGAAACCACGTTAGAAGATATATATTAATAATTAGAAGCAATTTTTTTTTCATATGTTAAATCAGTGCTTCTCAAAGTGTCAATAGTCGCGACCCAATATTCAATCATCATTTTCATCACGCCCCCCACCCTCATACAATAACAAAGTATTAAATTCAATAATATTATACTCTGATGCTGAAAATACGATACGACTTTAACCTCTTTAGTGTCACCGGCGTATATAAACGTCACTCAGCCAAAGCATTAATTTCCCTTGACGTATATATACGTTTTTCCCAAGTACGATCTTTTCTGTGCACTGCTATCCATAAAATTTTGGAATGCAATAAAAGGACCTTGACAGTGTTTGCGAAGTGGATTTGCTTATTTCTGATTATTTACTTCTTTATTTCTTCCCCCTCCCCAATATATCTTATACGCGCGAAAACGGGTGGAAAACAGTTGGCATTAGAACGCTAATGGCGTAACCTTTATTTGGTAGTTAAAGGATTTATTATAAACCGTACAAATTATCAAGATAAGTGTTTTATATATACTTTTTGTATATAATTTTATACATGACAATCCCATAGGGTCACTGGTAATTTAAACGTTCTTAATTTAGTATTGTTAAATTAATTATAAAATGCATTGTGTAGCACTGATACATTTATAAGTGTAACTGTGGATTTATTTTTTATTATGTATTTTGTTTACTTTCAGTAAATTAATTTTTTTCTAATAATCTTCTGTTTTCGACTTTTCAATATACTCGCGCCCCCCTCGTAGAGTTGTCGCGCCCCTCAAGGGGGGCGTGCCCCACAGTTTGAGAAACGCTGTGTTAAATAAATAAAAATAATTTTTACGTAATTATTGCAAGGCCAAGTTTACAATGTGAGCGTCAAGCAATAAGGGTACCCATAATCAACATAATAATGAACCTAGTTGTCAATTGCGATTTTGCTGATAAATAACAATGCCAATGTTTGCCGTTCTCTGCTCATGCTCGTATTGCGTACATGTTAGTTAATTGTATCAATGCATATAGTGTAAGTTAAAAATAATAAAATCTTCTAAATTTTGATTGGATTAAATTTTCTGTTTATGATAGAATTATAATTTAGTATAAATAAGAACATACATTAAATATAATTATTCCTTGGGAACTGAACCGAAAACAGTTATTTTTGCGGAACGAAAATCGGGACTGAACCGATATATATTTTTTTATTTGAACCGGAATAAAAATCGGAACAAAAAAAATTATGATTCGAAGCCCTGGCTAATTACCACAAGTATTTTAAGCTAATGTATCCATGTTTATATATATACTAATTACGTACTACAAGGATAAAAAAAATCATACAGGCAGAACTTTATGAAAAAACCTAATTGCAGCTACTTGTAATAATGACCCAGAAAACATTTTGTTAACCAAATATGGAAATGTCAAGCTAAGCTAGTTGTTACAACAAGGTAAAAATGAATCTATTTTAAATAAAATTTATTTGAGATATTTTTTTTAAAAAGAAAACGTTGAATAATATGGAAATCATAGAAAAATAAATTTGTTCTCAGAGTTTAATACTACATGACAAAAATATATTCCATTAACCTTTCGAATACGAGGAAAAATATTTCAATATTCACAAATTATAACTTCCAAGTATTTTTAAATATCTTTTATGGGTTTTTTTTTTTTAAAATATCGCATCTTATTAAATAAATTACGGTATTTATTCAAATTTAAGTCGCCCTTTCCAATTCTCTACACGTTTTCGAGAGCAAATATAAAAAATATATATGTAAAAGGTTCATTGATATCCAATATTTAAGAAATTTAAAAAAAAGAAATTTTAATGAGAAAAATATATATAATAAGAAGTTAATAAATTTATTCTACCAAAATTAAAAACTTTCAATTACATGCATAAGCCTATAGTTGTTGTAACTGTCAGTATCATGTTCCGAAAATGATTCGTCACTTCCCTTGTCAAAGTTGACTTCGGAACTGGTGCCAGCTTCGCCATTTTCCTACGGGGTCGTCTTCCGTGCCATCCAAAGCATTTGTTATGCAACATTTTTTTAAGAGAATCTGTTATAGTATCATTGGAAACTTTTTCCAGGCAGCAGGAATCCATTCTGTGATTTTTAATGCACTTGCATTCTTGATTTTCCAGGAAGTGGTTAAAGGGTTTTTTTCCAAATGTAACCAGTTATCGTACTCACTTTTTACATAGTCCTTAAATGACTAATTAATGCTTATGTCAAGTGTCTAAAGATGGCTTATTATAACGCCCGGGATCGTCATACCGTCTTCCTTTTCATACCTGCTTCATAGTGAACTCTACTTGATGCCATTACCAATATGTGTGACGTTTAGGAGGTTAAAAGAAAGCGCGTACAGTAGAACCTGTTTTTATGCAGTATTTTTAATGCGATTTTATTTTTGTGCGATCTTCTTTTTATGCGGTGTATGAATTTTAATGACTTTGACGCCACTGTAATGTTTTCAATCTATCTACGAGTGGCGTAATGGAGAATATTAGGACCCCTTCTCTGAAAGTCAGGTTTTGCCTTTAATATTTTATACATTGAGTAAATACGTATTTAGCGTAAGTCAGGCTTTAGGCTCTTAGAGTCCTACCCCCCCCCCCGTGATGTGGGGGTGTACGTTACGCCACTGATATGTAGACACTTCAAGACGCTCTGTTCATTTGTTATAACAGTCTCCCAACAATGCGCAATTAGTTGTTTTCTCTCAACGCTCCAGCAGCCCGCGCTTGACTGAAGACGACCCAGTGGTTAAGGTATCGGAACATGGCAGGCATGTCATGAGTTCGAGCCCAATACCACTAAAGACCCGCCGTGTAGGGTAGCGATGCACGTTAAATCTGTCGAGAGCTGAAATGTCCTCCCGTTGGTGTGGTGTGGTAGTTAGGAGAGGGGGGTGCCAGCTCAGGTGTCGTCCACGTCACTTGACCATGGTTCAAAATTACGTGGTCCGTCGCCAAAAGCCCTCGTGTAGCTGAACAGTGCGACGTTAATATTCACTCAAACTCACTCAAACTTGACTGAAGACGAAATTTTCAATGACAGTGACATTTTTAATAATTTGATACATTATGAAGGCGGACAAGAAGAACCAGATTCCTTGAGAGTGGATAAAAATATGCAGGGATCCCGCTTTACAACAAATTGGAAAAGCATTTTCTTAAAATAGATGCCAATTAAGAAAGGAGTATAAAATTCCAAAAAGGGCTTCAATCATGTATATCTCGTTATCGTGACATTTACAAGCAACTGACCACCCGACCTTCGTCACAAATACTTATCTCTTATTTTATGTTGCTACAAAATAAATTAATTAAAATTGTATCTTCAAGTGACGAAAGCAATTTTGTGAACTTATTCATTACAGGGCTTTGGATTACGATGAGTAGCAATGAACTATGTATGTGCATTTTGAAAACTTATCCGTGTATACAATGAGAAACTATATGTTTATAAAATGTTTCCATGAGTAATATTTAATTATTTATTTTATTATGGAAGTACTCTTACATAAATTTCGTAAATAATAGGCATATTTTATAAATGCCACTTTTTTAATGCGGTCCCTATCCAACGACCGCATTAAAAAATTTATATAGTATTTCTACGAATTAGTTTGTTTTATGAAAAAATTTATGAAATTTTTGAATATTTTTTATGCGTTTATTTTTATGCGATCTTTATCTACCAAACAAAAACAGGTTCAATTGTACAAAATTTCCCCAAATACGAGCAGACAGGGAAATTCAAGATAAATTTAATATTAAAGATAAACCACGGAATGTGACGAGTCATCGCTGCTGGTGGCCAGACTGGACGGCAACATTTTTTTTTTTCCTTTTGAAAGGGTAGAAGCACAATTTCAACATTTAACGAATTTTTCGGCCTTCCTTTCTAAGACGCACCCGATTTTCAGTAGTATTAACACAGGAAAAGTAGTGCAGCTTAGATTCGAATAAATACGGTAATTTAAATGAAACAAGTAAATGAACGATATTTTAAATTGTAAGTCATGTTTGATAATTTAAACAAAAGAATAATTACCTTGACGCATCTTTGTGGGCACACACAAGTTGCTCGTCCATTATCCAGTTCACACACTGCATAATATTCACATTGAGTTTGACTGCAAGTATCTGTCGGAAATAATGCATTTATTATATAAGCTAAAGAAGCAACACAGAAAACACAGCATGAATGTGATAATACGCTTTTCTTTTATAGAAATCAAACTAACTAACATTCAGAATTGAACCAAGAAGAAACAAATAAACAGGGGGGGGGGATAATGCCTAATATTTGCAAATGAATATAATTGACTGTAATGATAAAATATTTAAAACAATGGTATTGACGTATTAGCGGTGAAGCTAACACATAAAATTTGCGGCTTGCTAATCGTACCTTGATATCAAAATAACATAGATTCTAACGTATTTTATTTAAATAAAAACGATTCTCGTGACGTCATTTTGGCTGCGGCGACGCAGATACGTAAGTACCAAAACAACTAATGATCAAAAAGCTTTATTTAGCAACTATCTGACTTTAAATTTAGAAACACATTTATTATTATCATTATTTTTTTTATTTTACAAATTTCTGCATCACAGAATTGGGACTTCTAAGCATATAAGTGAATTTATTAAAGTAAATTTGCAAACATAATTCAGATAAGTATCAAAGGTATAACAAAAAGTTAAAAAACTTAATTGGAGATTTCACACATTTAATATTTTTATAGCCGAAGAAATTAAGATACAAACAAAATAAATTTTTATATATTATGCTGGTCGCAAAATGTTGCTATTTACAGTCAATAGGACCTTCCCCGCGCACAGTCGAACGCAGTAATAGTAACAATGACAACATTTGGCAAATGTTTTTTAATCGGCGATTTCTATCGTTTGGCGAAATTGGTTAACGGTATAATACATTATATAATGTATAACTTTTGGTACATATTATATTATGTATGATATATATTATATGACGCTATAATATATAACTTTTGAATTGTTTGCGATATTAATTGATTAAAATCAAATATAAAAATGCATGTTGGTGACTGGTTAAAACAATTGATCTTTTTAACACGCTTTTATTACCTTCACACGTATGTAACGGAATGTTTGAACTCAATTTTTACCCACTTTAAAAGGTCAGATCGATTCGAAATTTTGCACACTTGTTAAGGACCGATGACAATACAATAATTTAATAATTTTGTTCCATTATCCTGATCAGGATAATCAGGATTAACAATTTCCCATTTTCAGATTCGGCGAATAAAAGATTAAGTTACAACCCTATAGTGAAAACGCTCATGGTTAATACAAACACAACAAACAAACAAAAGTGTTCGTTACGTGAAAAAAGGGAGGATGCGTCAGCAATTTCTTAGCATAACATAAACATTTGCCCAATTTTAAACTTTTTGGTTCTGTCAACTATAAAAGCGTATTTTTTAGTTTTTTTTATAAACTATGATTTATTTATTATATAATAAATAAAATTCCCACTTGTTTCAGATTTAATAAAAAAAAATGTTAGATAAAATGAATTAAAACAAAAATTTATCATAAAGTTGGCACTCATTAAGTACTACTTACTACAGAGTCCCATGTAAGCTATGCTGATTTCTTTTCTCTCTTCACAGGCTTCACGTTTCATCTTGCACTCATTCGTATAAGATATGCCATCAGATCCACAAACTGGCTCAAATCTTTCTGGACAGGTTGGGCACTCGCAGCCGGGGCGATCATTTTTTAAAACACAAAGTGCCCCAAAGGAACATACATAATTATGGCATGGACCGGTGTCTCCTAATTGTAACGGAAAAAAGAAAGCAATAAGCTTCATTAAAGTAAAACTTAAATAATTAGTAATTGATGAGATTTTGATGATGAGTAGAGATTATCATGGTCTAAGAAAATTCAAAGTAAAACTTCGAACTAAGGCGACTGTATCGTCTTAGGAAAGAACATTGCAATGTCACGGGTTGACTTTTGGCCTATTTTAAAATAAATTTAAAATTCTTGGAAAAAATTCAACCAATAGTTTTTTGGGATTTTAAAATCTGAATTTAATTATGATGAATAATTTAAATCTTAACTTCCTATTTTTACAAAAGAAATAAATAAAGGAGTTGAATGGCACATGATCTTATTTTATTCCAAAGAGATTCATGACAAAAATGTAATGTTGTCTATCATGTTTTTAATGATCACTGATAACTACATAACCGTTGATTTTTTTTTTTTTCATTTTTTAGAGATTTACACTTTTAGAACACACACATTTTCCCTCATTCAATTCCTACTATTAGCTCGCACTCTCTATATATTTATTTATTTATATATTTGTATATTTATTTATTTATCTTGGTGGAATTTTCAATAGTTAATAAAATACATTTTAAAGCGCTGAATTGAGCTAAAATTTTATATACAGGATCATTTTGGATGACAATACAATCTCATTTAATTATAATTAATAAAAATTAATTGATTAAAACTAATTATTTAAAGAATTACAAATACAGCCACGTTGGCGACATAGCGACCCTTTTGGAGACTTGTGTCAAAACATGAAAAGGTTTTTTTCTCATGTGTTAAAGCATTCAGTTGGACTGAAATAAAAATGACAATACGATACTTTAATGATAATTAAGAAAACTAATTACCACTTAATGTTGTGATTTTGTCCTATGTATATACATATTTATATTAATTGTAACTATTTAATAAAAAGTAGCTAAAATAAAATTTTTCGTTGTTGATCCAAGCAGGAATTGACTTAAAAAACTATTATTTTATATTACGTGTTTTCAGAGAGATTAATGAAAAAAATGTAATGTTGTCTATCATATATTTAATTATCACCGCTAACTACATAACTGGTTTTTTTTTCCTTTCATTTTTTAGAGATTCACACTTCTAGAACACACACATTTCCCCTCATTTTTTTTCAATGAATTAAAGAAAAAAAAATTGGTTCAAACCTTCTCATTCGTGGTAAATATGTTAGTCTCCGTTAGTGGAATATATATCATTCCGCCAGTATTTTAGGTACCATTTTTAAAAGCGAACAAGATCAAGCGCTTCTAAAAAGGATCTAAGTTTTGTAGGACTCTAATAAGAAACTTTTTTCAATTATAGTTGAATAAATTATCGTTTCGCTAAGGAAGAGTTTTCTGTGCACATGTAAGATTACTTCATATCTCTTATCTTCAGTTTTCATAATAATGGCTCTGTTCAGCAAAGTACTCTTAATTTTTATCAAACGCTTTTTCATTTATTTAAACGAATAATGTGTTTGATTATATCTACCAAATTACCAAAATTTTGTGAGGGAGCAGTTGCATTGATAAAATTGCTGATTTAAAAGGCAATATGCAACTGACATACACTTACGAGTATAATGATTCTTACTCTCTTAATTTGCAGACTATTAGTATCATATCAATACTATGGATTTATTTTACATCACCTACGTGCTTATAGGATTTATTTTTAAAAAAAAACCTTTTCCCTATTTTTTTTATGGTCTGAAACTTGAATCAATTAATTTAATACATTAGCAAAACATTTTGAAAGTGATTTATTAAATTTTGATTACTCTTGTACATTTTAAAAAAGCAAAATAAACATTACTTCATAATGTAAAATTAAATAAATTAGTCGAGATAAATAGAGTAAAGTAAATTATCTGCAACAGTCACGAATTTTAGTTCAGGGATGATGACATACGGTTAAAAGTCTATTTGAAGCATTTCATTATTTAGTGAAGAACTCCTCTCAATTTTATGAATGCATTCAATCCATTGCAGATTCTTTAATAAGACAAAACTGTGATTGTTAATCAGTTATTTGATAAACTGTGTTTAACAGTACTATCCATGTAAACATTTTATATGATCATATTGTCACTAATTTCACTGGAATATTCATTAATTTCGCTTTCGGATAGAGTCTAAAAATAATACTTAAAGTTTTATATTTTTAATCCAATGCGCACTCAGAATTGCTTTGAAAAATATGCGTTTTTAAGTGTTTACGATGTAACTAATTCAACCATTTATTCGTTTATAAATACCCAACTAAAAAGTCTTAACTTTAATTACTGAACCCATTTAGATTTCAATGTAGACAACAAAACAATACAAAATATAATTATTTTTCATATATTTTATTAATGCACACATTGTTTCATGGTCTTGATTCATACATAATAAAATGAAGTCTTACCGCAAGCGCCTTTATAAACCACAGTCACATGTCTCTTCATCAAACAAGCATTCCTCTGCAATTCACATTCATTGCTGTATGTTTGCCCATTCGATCCACAAACCGGTTTCATTACATATTCACAACTGGGTTGGCACTGGCATGATGCGATACCATACTTATCGATATTGCAATCCTCAAAAGGCCCGCATACTATGTTCTCACATGGGTTCTTGCCTAAACACACATTTAAATTCAAACCTTAAATTATTCTAACAAAAACATATAAGTAATCCGAAATATGCTGTTTATTATAAATACATATACCGCTCTTAGAGATTTTAAACTAGAAATATTTTTTACAACCTTCATACTCATATTTAGATATAAAATATTTTATTTTCGCACTCTAATTTTCGAAATGAATGATATATAAAAGAAAAAGTGAGCTTTGAAATGAGCTTTTTTCTAAAAAACGCTTGATCAAGGTAAATCAATTATTCAAGGCAAGTTATTTTTTCAATTATAATGTATTTAAACTTTTACTAAAATAAACATGTATCCATGAGTGTTTTTTTTCTCTCATCATGTAATAAAAAGTACAGTTGTAAAATTTCGTGGCTTTGAAGCAAAATTTAAACATCAGAGACGATCAGAAAAACAAATAAAAAAAAAATGCAAAGGAAAAGATTCAAAATTTTCCCATTACATTTGACGGGACCTTTAGAATAATTGAATTATTATTTTTAATAGAAACTATAATAATATAATGTCCTTAATATATAATTTTAAAAATTTAAGTATAAGTTAATTAAAAGATAAAATTAAACATTTAAGTATA
>BMAV01023696.1:35585-76281 GCA_019973955.1 Trichonephila inaurata madagascariensis
TAAGTTAATTAAAAGATAAAATTAAACATTTAAGTATAAGTTAATTATAAAATGTAAAATTAAACATTTAACTATAAGTTAATTAAAAGATAAAATTAAACATTTAAGTATAAATCCATCAATATAACATTATTAAAACTGTATAAAGATAATCCCAAAACAGCAAAAAATATTAAATTTTTGTAGTAATTTTATGATGAGTCTCAGAGCAAGTTTTTAAAATTTAAATGTGTATTCTTAAGTTTAAACTCATGATTATTTTGTTTAAATTAAAAACTTCTGATTTTAATAAGACATGTGTTTGAACAAATACTCTGTTTTGAAACAAATATATATACCTAATCTAGAACACCATTATCTAAAACAAAAAATCGATTTTATTAAAAAATTTGAAAAATAAAAAGATAAAAAAATGATCTTTAATACCTAAAGTGTTATTTAAGAAAAGTATCTTCTTACCTGCACTACATTCGCCAGAATAGACAACACGGATATTTTTACGAAATTTACATGCTTCTACTCTCAAAGTACACTCATTGGAATACGTTCTTCCATCAGACCCACAAACGGGTCTCATATCATCGGAACATACTGCATTACATCGACAAATTGCGTTTCGATGTTCATCTAGTTGGCACACTTGAGAATTAGGACATTCGACGCCTTGACAAGGATCTGAAAATAAAAAAAGTGCTTAAAATCGCATTTTATCAAAAATAAAACTTACATTGTAATCGCAGTAATTAAAATAAATTGGAAACAATAATGTTCTTTTCATTAGATAAGTGAGAGTAAATTTTACCTCCTGAAGTGAAAAGATTATTTTCATATTTAATTTTATTTATTTATTGACTTTTAACAAAAACTTATAAATCTTGTCTCATTAAATTTATAAAAGAATATTAAAAAAAAAACTACTTTAAATTTTTTCCTTTGTGTGATGATTTATGGAAACAATAAAATATTCTAAATACACATTTTCTTGACTTAACAGAAATTGGGTTAAATTTTATTCAATTTAAATAATCGTTGCCACGAAACCTTACAACTAATTTCTGGTTACAAATTTCTTAATTCTGAGCTTCTGTGAAGGTTTATTAATATATAGATGTAGTTATATATCTATAAAGCAAATGAGTGCAAAAAATTGACGTCAGACTTCGAATAATTTGGAATCATGGTTAAGTGACGAGGACAACTGAGCTGGAATATCTTCTCGAAAATTCTACACATTAAGTGGTGTTTAATTTGACAGTTTTAACCTTTTAACTGTCATGCCCGAGATAATCTCGGGCACAGCACGGGTGTTCGAAAATGTCACTCCTGAGTATTACTCGGGGTAATTTTTTTGCGTGCATCGTATTGTTTTACCCGATTATATATCGGGAGACGTTTATTTCGGCTTCATCTCTTTGTCAAACCCGACTGATTCTCGGGAAAAGTTAACGTGCGCTCAATTCAATATATGGCAGTACTTTACTAAAGACTTCAAAGGTTAGAAGTTCTTTGTTTCAAAAAAATTTGACAATTTGTGTACCCAAATCATCAAAATAACTTGACAATTAAAGGGTTAACGCAACTCACCTCCTCTACATTGCAGTTTTTCAGCGGCACCAGGGTTCGAACCATGATCACTAGGCTACCATGGGCACTTAAGTGAGTGAGTGAGTGTTTATCAACCTCGCGCTATAAAGTAGCACTAGGGCTCTTAATGATAGATCACATAATTCTGAACCCAGTCAAATGACAAAGACGACATCTGAGCGTTCAAATGTTATTTTTCTTTCTAAGCTTCCAAACCATGCTACGTGAATTTTTTTGTGGCCAGTTATATTAAAAGACATTAAATTCTAATCACTATATAAAAAAGTTGGTGCATAAATTTGAACATATTAATCCCGGTCCCCTAGAGGAAATGAATACTGTAGTGTCTGGCTACCGTTGTCGGTAGATTATGGAATGTTGGCACTATTCTGCTCGTCTTCTAGGTAGGGTTATTGTTTTTTAGTGAGAAGGTGATTGACCTTCGAATGAGGTGGTCAGGGCAAGGGAGAATTCCTTTTTTTAAGGTGACCAGTTTTTTTACAATGAAAAGGAGGACGAAAAATTTTTCTAAAAAATACATCGTAAATATATGAAACATTTTATTAATTTCAAAAACAAACAAAAAAAATATGCTATTTACGTTTAAATTCCTCTTACTTATTTACTTAAACGAATATTTTTCCCATTGAATGTTTTTTTTTTGTCAACATATCATTTTCTAATGTATTGGAAATTTCAGAGCAAAAAATATCCTTCTTACTAAATTTTACGGTAAGCACTGAAGCAAATATATTAACATTCAATTTTGATTTCTCACTTGTCCAAAAGTCATTACCAACTGAAAAAAACTCTTTCAACTCCTGTATTAGTTCCAGGGCAGCACAAAGTAAATTCAACAAGAATAACTAAATTTTCATATGGAATGTGTTCATTTTTCAAATGGTTTAAGTATTTTCACTCATCTTTTAAAATTTCAGCATGTTGATTTTCCAATTGTGCTAATTTATTAGAATATAAATATGCATTCAGTTGTCTTTCTTCTTCAAACAGACCATTGTCATCGATTTTAATATCAGGCATTTCTTTCGATAAAAACTCAACACAATTTTCTATATCTGCCCTATTTATTTGCGATGAAGTCAAAAATTACTATTAAAAACTGTTATTTCCTATGATATTTGTTTCGGACAATTCTTCGATATATTATAAACATGTTTAGTTCGTCTCTGAAGAAAGAGATTAACAGATCAGTATTAAAACATTGAAAAGGAGGACAAACAGAACACTTTTCGAGGAAGGACAGAACCTATAAATAGAAGACTGTCCTCTCTAATGGAGGATGGTTGGTCACCTTATTGTCTTAGGAGCGCGAAGCGCTCGACTGAATTTGATGTTAAGGAAAATGAGTTCCTTTGGTTTTAGACCGATGCACTTCGTGTGGTCTGCTGTATCAAGAAGAGATAGTTTCTTGGGAAGTTTTTAACACGACGGGCTGTGTATAGTTGATTGTATTGAGAAGCGAGATAACTGTGCCAGCTGTTAACGTGAACGTACAGCATTGAGAATTAGTTAAGAAGTAATTGAGAGTCATTACAATACGTTTAACGCGAAAACGCTTAAGACGAAATGTCGGTTATCACGAAATAATACAATATTCCCGACAAACTACTATGTATTTCCATGCATTTTTTTCTCTTAACATGAAACAAAAATCGTTTCACACGAAAATATTTCCCTTCTAAGAATAAACAAAATACGAAAAACACTAGCCACGCAGGCGATAATTAAGAGGGGGTATGAAATGAAAGTGGGGTGATTTCACATGTTTTGTAGAAAAGAGGCTAACTTGGCTTTAAAATACCCTCGGAACAGCCCGTGACACGAGATCAGTTTTGTTTATCAAGCTACTTTTAAATTCCACCCCTACAAATATCACTCAAAACCATCTCATCTTACATCAGTTGGCTTTGGAATTCGGTGGTAAGTACATGGTACAGCGAGTAAAATTCCTCGAGTTTGGTATGCGAAAACAAACTTCTATTTCACTTAAAATGAATATGGAGCTTTTAAGGCTGTTGTTGAAAAACAGAAGACGGAAACGAAAACTATAAATATTTTATTACTGCTTCATTTTGTATTAAATTTCATTAAATTCTTGTGAACGTTTTTTTTTCCCAATGATTTTTATTAAAAAGTTATATATTCATTTATATGTAAATAAAACGTAAACTTAATTTTGTTGAATTTATGGTTATTATTTTTACAAAATCCTTTAACACGAAAACATATTTCAGTCTCTTCAGTTTCGTGCTAAACTATTTTCACTGTATTTCGTTTGAATAAAATATTTTTCAAAGAAAACTCAAATGATAGTTCTAAGATCTAAATTTTGTTTTCTTTATTTGGAATAATACTTTTGAAAGGAAAATCGATTAATTTAAGGAAAAAACTTCCCTTGCGATAAAATTTAATTTTTTAAAGAAACAAATCTGAAGGAATACATTTTCAAATATTATCGACAAAATACATAAATGGAACATTTCTCTTACAGACACATTTTCTTATCATAAAAGGGAAGAAAAAAGTAAAATTCTTAATAAAGTTTAAATTATAAACTTTACTGCGCAGAAAATCATGTGTTACATAACGTCCTTTAATAAATTTACACACTTTAATGAATTATATGCACAGTTTTAAATTATTAAAAAAATAACTCCAATAATTAAAGATTTGCGATTTATAATATTAAATAATTTCTGTTAGTACGCATAAAGAGAAAAATATAAGAGTTTGAAAAATAAACTAAATTTGAACACTGTTTGGTGTTTAATTGGAGTTTTTTTTTCAAAGCTCATTTACAAAAATATTTAATAATAAAATAATTTGTAAATAAGTAATTTAAAAAAAATTAAGTCAATTCCTATTTAGGTCAACAAAGAAAATTTTTATTTTAATTACATTTTATCAAATAATTACAATTAATATAAATATGTATATACATAGGACAGAATCACAACATTAAGTAGCAAATAATGTTTATTAATTATCATTAAAGTATCGTATTGTTATCCAATACAATCGTATACAAAAATTTCAGTTCAATTAAATGCTTTAAAACGTGATGGGGGAAAAAAATATTTTGCAGATTTGACCCAAGTCGCTAAAAATGATGCCAACGTGACTGTACTGTAATTCTTTAAATAATTAGTTTCAGTCAATTAATTTTAATTAATTATAATTAAAATATCATTTTGTCACCAAAAACAATCGTGTATAGCAATTTTCAGCTCAAATGTGCGCTTTAAAAGTGAGAAAATAACCTTTTAAAGTTTTGACACGTCCCCAAAAATGATGCCAACGTGGCTGTATCTGTAATTCTTTGAATAATTAGTTTAAATAAATTAATTTTTATTAATTATAATTAAACTACCAACTATTGTCATCCAAAATAATCGTGTATATAAAATGTTTGCTCAATTGAGCTCTTTAAAAATGATTTTATTAGCAACTGAAAATTTGATCAAGATATATGGAGATTATAAACTGATAGTAGGAATTGAAAAGAAAAAAAAAGGAAATTTGAATTCTGTTTTTTAACAAATAAACTTTAAAAAAAGTGGATGTGTTTAAAATAAAAACAATCTTTTATACAAAAATTTAAATTGTAAGCATTTTATAACAACAATTACCTTCTCGTCAATTTAAATAATCAAAACAAAAACTACGCAACAACCATTCAAAACAGATACAAAAATCAACCTTGCAAAATATAGCAGACATCAATCGGACAAGAATAATAACGCGAGATATCACTTCTATCCTTTTTCTTGAACACTTCTCCCCTGTTAAGACGTGTGTTAAGGGGGAAAAAAGGGAAAAATCCAAAAAACAAAACTAAGAGTAGACTTGGATGAGGTTTCGGAAGAGTGATCGTCCTTTTGATAAACTTCCCCGATATCCAGAGTGAGAGCCTTTGGAAATGACCGCGGCCCTATGTTCCCGGGCTGACACTGCGATTAAGGTTATAAATCAATACTGTCAGGTGTCTTGAAGGGGGCTATTGAAGAACCATCTATATCATCTGGTTCTTCATCGGAAGAAGCTGACCGTGTTCTATCCCCTCTCTCCATCTTTCTCTTATTTTCGATTCTTGAGGCATAAAAAAAGGAGAGTGTTCTTTTAGTGGAGTCAAGGGATTGTCACCCTTTTAAGATGTAACTCTTTTCAAAAAGAAAAGGATGTTTGCATTGTGTTTGTGTTGTTAACTTTGTAATATGCAGATTTCCAATTTTTTTTAGTGAAATATTTTTTGAGAGACAATAAAGAAATTACAAACATAGTCGTGTTGATTTAAAGAGAAAAGAGTTGTGACAGGGCTTTATCGGAATTATTTCTATTAATCCTCTTGGAATTTCTTTTGGGCCAGAATGGCAATTCTTTCCAACTAATCCAAGAAGAGAGCGTTGTTATGCAGATTAGGAATCATATATATTGGAACGTTAGTATTCGCGAGGAACGTTAAGTAAAGCTAAGTGAAGTGAGGTAAAGTTTAGGAGAAGAGTGTTAGTGTATTCTGTGAGTTCGGTGAGTTGGTCTAAAGGTGCCAGTGAGAATAAGAAAAAGTGGGTCCAAGACCAGAAGAGTATTGTCTTAGCCAGAGCAAGACAGATTGAAAGATAAATTGATGATTTACGGACCGTAGCTGTTCACCAAGGAAATAGCGGTAATCTTGTTTGTTTAAGTTTTAAGAATATAGAGGATACTATTAAGTTAGGAAATAATCTATAAATATAGATTCAGTGGTTAATTGCGCTATTTATCAAAAGTACGGTTTGCGTCGCATCACTCCTGATCATAAGCTTTCTAGTCTAGTGCTGTTGTATTGTATATAAATTAAGATTATTATTGTATATAAATTATGATTTTATTATGGCAGAGTTTAGTGGTTCATCTTTTGTTTCCTGAGACATAGGTCGCGTGGATGGTAAGGAAAGGATATCCCCAAACCAGGGGATATCACAGAGTTTCTTATATAGTTCCTGTTTTGGGCCAAAAATATATATTACTGATGAATCTCAACTGATTCCAAGATGGATCCAAAATTTATCAACCTTTAGTATTATTATAAATTAGTCATCAATATTATCCACGCTATTTACCAATAAGTAATTGGAAACCTGTGTGCTAAAAGAGATAAACAATATTTATTTATATTCAATAGTTGTTAGATGCTCTACCTGAGATGATTACACCCTTAACCCTTCGAAGCGGGCTTTCCACAAGTGTTTGGATGATAGACAGCGATATCTTCTTCCACTCGGCTTAGAAAAGACATGCAAGTTCTTGCACCGATATTAGACGATTGCTGCACCCCTTAATTCATCGATCCAAATCATCCCAGAGGTTTTCCATAGAATTTAAGTTTGACTTGGGCAGAATATAGTCCAGTCGGTTCATCCCATTATCCTCATACTAATTCCTAGTGGACCTCGCAACATGACATGCGGCGTTGATCTCTTGGAAATAACAATGATCTAACCCAGTGCTTCTCAAACTTTCAATAATTGGGACCCAATATTCAATCATAATTTTCATCGCCCCCCCTCGATACAATAACAATGTATTTAATTCCATAATACTATTCTTTGAAGCTAAACCTGTACAACTTCAACCTCTTACATGCCACCACCGTATATAAACGTCCCTCTCAGCCAAAGTGTTATTTGCCTGAACGTATATATACGTATTTTCGAAGTACATTTTTTTCTGTGCACTGCTATCTATAAAATTATCCCAAACACTTTGGAATGCAATAAAAGGATCTTGACAGTGTTTGGAAGACTTTACTTATTTCAGAGGATTAACTTATTTATTCCTTTTCTCTATCCCCCTCCCTCGATACACCACGTACTGGATTACGTGTTAAACGGTGGCATTGGGGAGTGAATCACATAATTTTAATCGACATTTAAGGGATTAATTATAAACCGTAATTATAAACCATATAAACAATCAAGATAAATGTTAATTTTTGTTTTTAATTTTATATATGATAAGTCTATGGGGTCATTGATAATTATTAAACTTATTCTTAACTTATTACTGTTAAATTAATTATAAATTACATTGCGCAGTACTGATATATTTACAAGTGTATTGTATCAGTGTAAATGTGTATCTTATTTTTTTATTATGTCAGAATGTATTGTATTTGTTTACTTTCAGTAAATTAATAATTTTTTTTAAATAATCGTTTGTTTTCGACATTTCAATATGCTCGCGTCCCCCTTGCAGGGTTTTCACGACCCCCTAGGGGGGCGCTCCCCACAGTTTGAGAAACACTGATCCAACCCATGGAATTGCCACAGCGTAGGAAGAACATTTTTAACTGGAATTGCTTAGTAGGAGTTTGCGTTGTCCTTACCATGAATTAAAATAAAAGTCCCAGTCCATACATACCACGAGTAACATCGCGAGACAATAACTCCACCTCCGCCAAACTTTACTATAGATACAATGCATTTTGGCAAAAGAGGTTCTCCAGGCATACGCCAAACCCAGACATTGACATCCGACTGGCAGACATTGAACTTTGTTTCGTCACTTTAAAGAGTCTATTTCCACGACACAATTTTGAAGTGACTTGCACCAGCTCAACGGAACAGAACGGTTGGATTTTGTAATCAAAAGCTTATGGACGGCTAGATGGCTATTAAAACCAAGCAAATTTGCTTTCTTGTGGATAGTAATTAATGTTCCCAGATGTTTGTCGGAACTCTTGAATTATGTGGGGCATCGGTTTGATACAGTCTTCCCAAATCACTTTGACAGCATTTATCGGTCTCTATCTCTTAATTTCGAGGGTCTGTCGGGTGAACCACTCACATTCCACTTTTTAATCACAAAATCCACTGCTCATTTTGGATGTTTAACTCATTAGATATGTCCCTTAAGAATCAGCCATTTCTGTGATATTCAACATTTACGCCGTTCTCAAACTCAGACAGCTTTGGATTTCGTGGCATCTAACTTGCGATTAACGCTCCAATGCTGTTTCCTACACGATAATTAAGTACAAAAGGAGTGATGTAGATTAAAACCACATAAATCTTCATTAGCATGGGTGATCACATACTTATTGGTAGATAGTGTATCTAACCATTTTTCGGACTATAGTAATTACTTTTTGATTACAGTAATTAATAATAAATTAATATATTCTGCTCTGAATAATTTTGTATTGTTGAAAATTCTTTGTTAAATTTGATTTTTTTTTCTAATACTAAAACCAAAGACTTCTTAAAAACAAGGGGGTGGTGAGGAGGACTAAGGAAATGACACCTGAGTTTATATCCCAATCTCCAAACTTCCACATCCCATTAACATGAGGACTTTGAGCTTCGACTGATTTAACGTGCATACCCTCTATACGATGTGTCTTCAGTGGTATCAGGAATTCACCCGTGACTACACAGCACCAAGTTCATGACCATGTCCACTAGGTTGACGCGACCACATAAATTTGTTAAGCAAAATTACGTTGATAGAACATTGTGTGTGTTGCATTTTATCCATGATCTTGCCATACTATATATATTTTATAAGAAAAAGTTAATAAACTCAATCATTAAGTCAAAATATTTGAATTTTTAACAATTATACTGATTAAACATAGTTCAAACTCAAATATAGCTACGTTTTCTTAATTTAAAAAACACGTTAAATGAAAAAATCTGTAATTAAATTTTATGTGTGTTAAATGCAGATTAAAGTTTCTTTTTGCATATTTGTTGAATGGGATGTGGATGCTAGATTTATTAACAAAAAATCATATTTCTTAGTATAAATTACAAGATTAAACTATCTCTGCATTACCCCACTCCATAATGTGTACACCAGGAGTGTCAAACTCACAGCCCGCTGGCCACATGCGGCGTGCAAATTACCTATTTTCGGCCCGGACAATATATTGGCACACAATAATGTGTAATAAAATAACAGAAAGACTCAAATAAAAACAAGATAGGTTCAGAATTCTCTAAACTTTTTTCATACTTTTTTTTTGCTGTTATTAAATAAAAAATGCACACATTTATTTCAAACATAATTATTAATTTTTTTTTAACATTAACCTTGCCTGGACGATGAACGCGCTACCGAAAGCTAGCCGCAACTGGTTTACCAGTACGATGTACGTGCATGACAGTTTCTTTCCTTTTTTGATTTGCACTTATCTTTAATCCTTATGGTGTATTATTTTGGGCCAGCATTTTGAAAAGGTGATGTAGTTTGTCTATGGTACTGAGAAATGCTTTTCATCCGGCGTTTTTTTTTCGTTGTGAAGGAGAGAATATTGCTGTTAAATGGATACAACATACTAATTCTGAGAATTGACATTCTGTTATAAACAATAAAAAATGGGCCTTTTTTTAAAGCATTTTGGATTAAAAAAAGATGACCGCTTAAGTGTTCAAGAACATGCGGCCCTCAACTTAATATAAAATAGAACTTGTGTCCCGTAACATCCTATGAGTTTGAAATACCTGATGAATTGAATGCCTATTTGAATTCCACTGCCTTATCTGTGTCACTGGCTGCGGTATCTGAGCGATGCTGCGTTGTTTCTTTAGAGTTGTAGGTTAGGATCAAGGTTTCATAGAAGACTCGCTGATGCACATTATATTTGTAGAAGCTCAAAAGAGCTTGTGTGATGTGAATGTTTGGAAAGTAGAATGCCCCTTCAGATGTCGTCACCGCGATTCTTATTTATGATGTCCATGGATAATAGCTTTAAAGTGAGACGTATATGAACCATCATAATCACTTTCTAATACAGTAATTAATAATTTGAGCAGTTATGCAAATAAAAAATAAGTATATTATAAGAACATCACAAAAATGTTTAATTTTTTTTTTACACAAAAGTTTTTGATGAATTAAAAATTACATCTAAGGACGTCTGATCAAAAATCAGGAAATTTTACCTTAAAATTATCGGAGCAATTGTACATTTATACACCTAGTTAATGAAAATCTGTATTCAAACATTCTTTATAGATATAAGAGTATATTTAATAGTGTATTGACTTCAAACCTTATAAAATACCAACTTTTTCTATATTTTCCCCGATCCTACTTACCCCAAAAAAATAATTCAGATAAAATTACTTTCTAAAATCTTACTCAGGGTTGGAATATGTGTATTACGTTTTTAAAAAAAAGCGTCTTAAACTTTTGTGCAAAAAGAAAATCGGATATTCTTTTTCCTATGAATTCAAAAAGAATTTAGTCTGAAGTTTTATTTTTTCGTAATCAAATGAGATATTGCGCTTATAATGTTCGAGTGATTTTGATATCTGCAAGGATAATCAATTCTACTTAATAATTTAAATAAAAAATTCTACCAGTTTCATCACAGTTTAATGTAAGTATCATCATTTAATATAAAAAGAAATCTCGAATAATCTACAAAAAGTTGGAATTCAACGAAGTATTATTTACAGTAAAATCAATCGAATAACTTTTGTGTACCGAAAAAAATTTTCGATCTATTTTCATTGAACATAATTTTAATAATATTTATGAAATTTTTTATATTGACATTAATATTATAAGAGACAAAATGATATTAATACTATTAAATGCGTCTATAAAACATTTTATTATAACATGAAAAAAGTTATGTTATTTAAAATTACATTTAATACCTGGAAAGTTTTTTTTCTAAATGTTTAAAACACTTAATTATAATAAAATTTAAGCAATTATTTCATAAGTGAGATTCAAATGCAAAATTATAATAAGAAAATGGGTCAATAGAATTAAATCACTGTAATAACATTTAGATTGTTTTTTTTTTAATACAATAATATTTTTTCTCAGCTTTAAAAATAAGGAATTAATACTGCAAGAGTTTTATTTTCTTAAAAAAGTTCTTAAAAGTTTCTTCTTTTAAACCATGCTAAATCAAACTTTCTTAGAAGAGAAAAGGGAATATTTGACAATTTCATTGTTTACATTTCGAAGTGAAAATAATGAGCATTAAGTAGTAAAATATCATTAATGGTCTAAAATTTTTGTATTTCCGTTAGAAGAGAAATGGTTGACAGATATGAAAGTCTACGTGTAATGTACAAGTAATCTTTAAAAAAGAAAGATGACGTTGAATGTCTATTCATTAAACTAATGATGATAAATCTTGCAAGAATCAATTTATGCATGGGGATTCATTCAAAACTAAAATAGAACAAATTTAACAATTCATGCTTGTAATTTTACGAACTCAAATTTAATGACATCAATATTAGATCAATTTTATCAAGATAAAATTATTTCCTATGTCCCCAGTAAAATATTCTTAGAAAAGTATAATTTCTTTTGTGAAAACTCTGATTTGTAATCACTAATAGTTGTTTGATCCATGAGCATGAACGTGAATCATAAATCATTTCATTTTCACGGTACTAATTTTCAGAACAAAATTCTATTGATAAATGAACTCTAAAAATATGATCTCATAGGTAAGAAGAAGATAGTACAACAATATGAGCTAACTGCAATTCCCCACAGACCAGTTGACAATATCAATACATCTTCTTGTTAAGCCCTCTGAGATGTATGGTTAAGGGCGACAAAGAAATTCGGTTAGTTCTTGTTGACTCTTAAGCGAGAGTAGTGATTTGTCAAATACGGAACCCGTGATTATTTTTTACTCGCCATGCTGATGGCATATTTCGAGTAGTAAGATTGATCACAGCTATGACCTAGGACTTCGATCTGAGACTATCATTGAGGGGGTCCAAAGTACGGTAGTTAAGGTCGTCAGTGATTGATTACCTCAAACATGAAAAAAAAATGTCTTGAGGATTTCAGAAGAGTTTTAGATGCATGTCATTAGATCCATGCATTACTGGAACACATTTCTGATTGTTACCAGGCAGTGAATGGAAATTAAAAGAGCTGAAGATTACTAGTATCCATAAGAAAAAAAAAACGTTCACATAAACTGAATTTAATCTAGGAATTTTTTAAGTACTGCAGATAAATGTCACTAATTAAAGTTTAAATTTAATGATGGGATGACAGATAATGTGGAAGGAATTTTATAACATCATATTAAAATATTTTTTTCGGAATTAGAAACATTTTAGAATCATTTACGATATTTAAAGTTTTTTTTTCTAATAAATCAAATTATGTTTTAAGACTGAAAATAATATTTGTACAGTTTTAAAATGTATTAATTTGGGATATCGGAAGAAAATAAACAATGAAGCAATGGACATTTAAAGAAGTGAAAAAAATGCACTTATATGTTAATGTATACATTGATTAAATTCCATATTTGTAAATACTCATAAAAATGTTACACAAAATATTAGTAGTACATGGATTACATAAAATGAAAACAATGTCGCCTTTAGGTCTTAGTAAAATGGATTTTAGACTACAACTCGTAAATACTAATCTCAGGATGGGACCCAATAGCAAGAGATTCGAGGAAGCTAAGATTATTTTATTCAGAACAATAATTTACTCTCTTATTTTTTAATAAAAAGGCAAGGGAGAAGATTATATCAACAGATGATGGAAATGATAAAATTCCATTTTAAAGTCATGTTTTTTTTAGTTCGCTTAAAAAAATATGATTTCATCTATTATAACTCAAAAAATCGATTCAATAGTTTTCCTTTCGATGACCATCTGACTACGATTGTAAAAGCAAGGTTTGATGGTCTCTGGATAATTCTATACATAATATATCAAACAATATCAGATTTAATCCACTTAATTTTATAAAGTTTATCATTCTAACACAGACATTTAAAATGCCCTTTGATGCATTCGGTATTCGTTTTACCACAAGTGCATAACGATGAATATAGCAAATGAATATGTTTAATGCGTGACGCAATTGAAACTATTCGTGATATTACTCCTTTGTTGGAGTTCACTAACGATTTTGCTTTATCTGTATAAATATACCGCTATTGTTAATTACCGTCGTTAAAGTTGGACCATTTTATTTTCTTTATAATTGACTCATTTTCTTTGAAATTTCTCTGACAGTTTGAAATATCTTATTTTCTCGAATCTAAGCCACACTATGAAAAGTATTAATGCTACTGAAAATCGGCTGCGGCTTAAAATCGAAGGCAAAACATTTGTTGGATGGGGGAAATTGAGTTTCCACCCCTTTAAACAGAAAAATGAAATCGTCCATTCAGTCCACTTGAGTCGATGGCATTCTATTCCGCAGTTTATCTCCAATAGTATTCAGTTTATCCTAAACATCATTGTCTGCTCGTATTTAGGATTTTGTGTGTGTGTGTATGTGTGTACGCTTCTTGAAATCATCAAAACATCAGAGATAGCAGCAATAGTATCAAGACGAGTTCACTATGAGGCAAGTTTGAAAAAGGAGGCAATTTTTAATGCAAAAAAAAAAAAAAAAAAAACAACTATGAACCAAGTTTAAAACAATAAAAAAAAAAAAAAAAAAAAAAAAACAGAGCAGCGGCCACTGAAAATTTGGCACGGATAAAACAAATATACGTCAATGACGTAGACAAAATGATATAATGCTTGCTTGAAAACGTTCAATAGTTTTTATGTAACAAATGCATTGAACGGCACGGAAAACGACATCGTGTGGAAAAATGGTGATGCCGGCACCAATACTGAAGTCAGCAGTGACAAAGGAAGTGACGAATCACACACTTTCGAAATAAGATACTGCCGGTTAGAGTAAATATAGGTTGAAGGGTTTTATAATACTGCTAAGATAAATAAATTATTAAATTCCTATTATTTATCATTAAAGTTTACTTTTTTAAAATTTCTGAAGTATTGGTTTTTGATGAATCTTTTGCACATTAAAATTTAAAAAAAAAAATGTGTAGAGAATTGGGGGTGGAACTTAAAATCGCTTCAACAGTTTTTTCAAAAAAACATTTTGTGAACTTAGGATGCGGCTTAGATTCAAGTAAATACGGTAGTACAAATTAAATCTTTAGTAATTCTAAATATGTTCATTTATTACTCGCCACAAAGCAAAATTATCAGTTTTAATATAATACGTTTAACTTCAATTTCGAGCAATTTCCATACATTTTATTTCATAATTAAAATCCTTTTATTTACATAATAATTCACAAATCTAAATTCGTAATTATATTAATTTAGTAAATTCATTAATTTTTTAATTGTTATTATAATCTAAAACGTAATTTTAAAGCATTGGTATTCCGTTTTTTAAATGTTGCTTTGATATTTATAAGGGTCTGAAAAACTTTCAAATGAGAAGAAAATAAAATTTTCCCTGAATAACGATATTTGGAATATAATGGAGCATTCAAGATAAGAAAACATACTTAAGCATGTTGATCAACTCAAAAATAATCTAAGAAAATGATGAAAATAACGTATATTTATAAATACAAAATGAAAAAAGTGTATATATGTATTATTATAAAAGAAAATGTGCAACAAAATGCTTTTTTTTTTTTCAATTTATTGGAGACAGTGACTTAACTACTCGTGCATTAAATCCTAAAGAATTTTAAAATGAATATATAGTTATTTTTTACTGTTTAAACCCGGAATGAAGATTCTCGGATTTATGTCTTATTTGTAAAAATGCTGGAAGCCAAATAAATAATTCCTAAATCAAATTGTCACATTTCGCTCTATTTTCTTCCAACAAAGTTTGGACATCTTATACTATTCTTTTCGTTTGCCCTTAAATATGTCATAAAATACGAAATTAACTTTTATAACTTTTTTGAGGCTGATATCTAACACCGTGTAGCTTTCGTAATGACTCCTGAAACCATGTATTAAAAGAAGTAAAAATTTCAGAAAAACAATTAAAAGGGAGGCCATGCGGCCCTATTTTTATTTTTTTTTTAACTCACCCATTGGAAACGTGCGATCCGCGTTACGAAGCACAGTTTGAAATGCTCGTGGTCACACAAATCCCACAGAAAACTTACATATTTATCCTCTTTTCTTTCAATTTTTTTTTTTAATTTTAGAGTTACCGTAGAACACAGCATGAACGCTCCTGTCTTAAGGTATCCGACTACGTTCGGAATCGGGATTTTGCAAAAGCGTATAAATCGAAAATATTTATGATATTTAGTGTCACTTAGATTAGAAAATGTATATAAAATTGTTTTAAGAATAGTATTACAATAAAAAATTATTTAAGTAAAATATATTGACAAAAAATTAACATAGAATGACTAATTTTCAAAATATTTTCCTTTTGTGAAAAATGCTTCCATTATCATAATATTTTGCCTGTATATAGCTCAGACCTCTGTACTGAGGCTCAACTAGAATTTTTGAAACATATAACTTAGAAGTGGATTTATCCATATTTTACTACAACAGTGGGGAGAAATTTTAAGAAAAAAAACGCCGAAAATTACTTCAATTGGTGATAACTCTAAAAATAATGTGAATTTGTTTAAAAAAAATAGTTCAGACTCTCTGGAGAAGACTTTACTTTATAAAAGCACACACACACAAAATGTTATTATTATAGAAGCATTTTTTATAAAAGGAGAACGTTTTGAAAAAAGGTTATTCTAAGTTAATTTTTTGCCAAAATATTATATTTAAATAAATTTTTTTGTCATAATGTCCTTAAATCAATTTTATACATGCATTCTAATCTAAGTGACACCAAATATTATGAAAATGATCCATTTATGTGCTTTTTTTAAAATCATGGTTCCGAACGTAGTCGGATTCTTAAGCATTTAATACTAGACGAAAATACATCTTCACTTTGAAGCAATATAATTTTAATACATTGAATTACTAACTACAAAACAGAGTTAACTCTACAATTTTGAACATTTATTCATATTTAGTATTTTTTAAATGAGCCTTGTGTTTGAAATTAAAAAAAATAATTCTGCCCATTTTTTTGCAAATAAAAACAGTTTTCTAATGAGCAGATCACATTATTAAACTATTTGCAATTTTCTTATTCGATTAAAGGGCTGCTTGCGAATTATTTTGTTTCGAAAAATGTCTTCTTTATAGGAAACAAAATCAAGTAACTTATGTGTGTATTTATTTTACGTTAGTTTAATTTTTTTAAAAAAATATATTAAGAAATACATTAAATATTCACATAAAAGCGTTATTATTTTAGTGTTACTTTAAATGTTTACCGCGGATATATATTACTAGCTAACTCACATATCCGAAGTCTACAAAATTATATTTCAACATTTAGTTAGCTGAGACGGACAAGATCTTTGTCTGATGTAGTATGTCCCTACAAATATTTGCGTTGGGTGAATATGTAAATTCAATTGCACCATCGATATTAGATTTGATTAGTCAGAAATCGAGATATACGACATGGAGAAATGACTGGTTGACTTATCAAATAATATTTTTCAGTTATCAAACATTTATTTGACATTTAGGATATTACAAGTGAGATATTTACCTTTCCCAAATTAGCGACTCACAATATATTCAATATTAGATATAATTGATTTTCATAACTAAAAATAATAAATAAATAAATATTTTTCAGTGGTTATATCAGTTTTCTTAGATTTTCTTAATATTTAAATGTAACTTTTAAGTTTAAAGTGTTTTGAATCTACGCTAATGTTTCGATCATTTCTTGATTTACAAATGCTACATAAACACCTAACCCCTTTTGTAAATTTAAAATTTGAAATTGATTCAAAATATTTAATTAAAAATGACTCGGGAAACACTTTTTTATTTCATAATGACTTAAAAGTGGAACACACAGGAGTTGCAGGAAGTTGCTAAGCGATGGGGAAAGTATAACTCGTATTTTCCAAAAGTTTCTTTGACAGGAAAATTCTTAATGATAATTCGCCACCGATATGTTAATGTATTTTCCTCCACTACTCTTACAATCAGTGGCGGCGCGAGACCTAAACTTAATGTAAGCAAGATACATTTCGCGAGGCCCTCTGATGGCGAAAAAAAAAGGATTTAAAAAATTTAAAAAATACATTTTTATTCATAAAGAAAAGAACCAAGCTTTGAACTCGTATTTCTTTGGCACATTAAACAATAATGAAATAAATAAATAAACAGAAATTTTCTACTTTTAGTTTTGCTGAAATCCTTATGATTGAAAGTCTTTCCTGAACCATTTTGCATTTCTTACATAACTTTTTACCAGGTTTGATTTTGAAAAGCCCTTCTTAGAGGAAGCGGTACGTACCGGTATTGTTAACAAAATTTGAATGACAATGTAAATATTTGGGAAAATTTCTTTCAAATCGTTCTCTATGACACATTGGAGCAGATGTTTCACGTCTGTAATGGTGTTGGGAAAATTTAAAACATATTTTAAAATTCTTCATATAATTCGTAAAGTTGAAAGTCACTGCTCTCACCGTCTTGCAGGGCTGTGTGTAAATCTTGGCAGTTTTTCCGAGCAATGTCCCGTCTCTGACCGGGAACTTTCCGCGATAGCAGCTTAACTCAGCTAATGTTACCAGACTAAATATTAACGAATGGGCGGAAACGATAAAGTTGAGAAATGTTTAATAAAAGAAAATGGAAAACAATATCGCCACGAATTATTTATTCATATGCTTTCATACGCCGAAAATAGAATATATTTTTTTTAAAAAAAGTCGATATATCAATTTTTTGATATTTTATGGCGAAAAACAGATATAGACAATTTTCTTATTTATTAATAATAAAAAGCCCTGTGGCATGCACTTTTGGATTTTCCTTACATTTCGTTTATTTTATTTCGGCTTTGAGGCGCGAGGCCGTAGGTGGTGGCCCACACCACTCGTGCCTCACGCAGCCTCTGCTTAAAAAAGAACTCCTTAAAATTTGATAAACGCAATTTATAATAATATATTATTAGTCAGTGTATTATTCCTCAAATGTATAGAAAACAATATTAAAATGAAAACAATGTTATTTAAATTTTAGGGGGAAAAAACCCTTTTGAAATACAAATGGGATTTTTCGATGTTACTACTGCAAGTCTACTTGACCGAAACACCTGCACATGTACTCCTGCGCCTAAGGTCACGTAAACTGAGGTAGGTGCAGTAGGTCTTGGCCCTCATGGGCTATTGCGCCACTGAGTTCAGTTCAGTACTATTACAAGTAATATGCTCTAACAACGTAAATATACCCATTTTTGAAAATTATTCTATACAATATACAAAATTATTAAAATTCCAGTATCATTTAAATTTAATTAAAATAAATAAGACCCAAAAAAGTTTGAATAAAAACCAATGTAATACGTAAAAGTTACACTTACAAAATTGATCTATAGAATTCTGGAAAAAATAATATTACGTCTAGAAAATTCCTTTATTTTTAATTAATTAAAAATTAAAAAATTATGTCCTTTCAGTCTATTAGCAGATTTTGGCTCCCACATGTGGTTAAAAATTGTCACATATCCTTAATTAAAAATTCAGTTTTTTTCTTTCTTTTTCTTCTTTTGGTAATTTTAACTTAATATATGAATTAAATTTTGCTTCGTTTAAAACTCTTGAAATTCAATAGTAATTTTAAAAAAAACCTTTCAAAATTTTTAATTCATCTCGTATGAATAAAAATTAAATTTCAGAGAAATTCATTGCATTTATTTCATGTATTTCTTAAGATTTAAGAAATAATTTTTAAATAATGACTTGTAAATACTTACCACATCTTCCAGTAAATCTGACCTCTAAAATTCGCATTTCTCTACAAGCAGTCTTTTTCAGCTCGCATGTGTTCGGATAATCCTTACCATCTGTACCACAAACGGGCCGTGAACTTCGACTGTTACCATATGCTGAGCATTTTTCGGGACAAATGCACTCAAATGTCACTCCATCTAAGGATGGCTTACATTGAGCACCAAACCGACACTGGTTATGTTCACACGGGTCCTTCACATCTGCAAAACAAAACAATTTCAGTAACTGTATTAAAAGACACATAAAATCAATGAATTTAACATAATTTTGTAAGGCGAACACAATATTTTCTTTAATAAATTATAGTTTTTTTAAAAAAAAACTGAAAAACGCTTTTATAAAATAAAAAAAAAAAAAAAAAAAAAAAAAAAAAAAACTCAATATAAGAATAAAATGATTAACGAGAAATTAAGGTCATTGGGATAAAAGTGTGGGCTGCTCTATATTAATTGTTATAATTTTTTACTAATTCTATTCCGAAAAGCTACGTTAGTGGAAAAATGTAGTACAAAGCACCCCACGCTTTTACCACAATGACATTAATTTTCTCTTTAATCATTTTATTCTTATATTGAGTTATTATTATTTTTTTTACCTTTTAGTTCGATTCACTATAAAAGCGTGTTTTTTAGTTTTTTTTAAACTATATATTTTTTTTTCATTTTTTAGTTCGATCTATAATAAAATCCTGTTTTTTTAGTTTTTAAAACTATCATTTATTCTTTGTTGAATTTATCCTTGAGTTCGAAATTTGGAGCCGGAATTATGTGGCTGCTGGAATTAGTCTTGTTCTTCAATGGATATTAATTAATGGGTCTGAAGGGTATTTATTCTCTCTGTTTACGGAGCCTCGAATGTGTGCGAGTCCCATATCGTTAGATTTCAAAGATTCCGTCTTTTAGATACAGGTCTAACTAATAAAAGTGTGTTGAGAAAAAATGTTAAATGTGTCAATCGTATTATTACTTTTAAACGTACTGCTATAATGTTAATTCGTATCATCACTTTTAAACATATTACTTTATCAAAATAAGAAAATATTTAGGAGTTAGAACATTAATTTTTATCACCTTTTAAACGTATTGCTGTAATGTTAATTCGTATCATCACTTCTAAACGTATAAATATTTTTTATAAATATATATATATATATTTAGCAGTAAGAATATAAATTATTTTTATTCACATGCACGAGTTTTTTTTTTTTACTTATACCCTACACTTTTTCACATAAAGAACACTTTTTTTTTTGTTTTATTTGAATTAACTGCAATCCTATTTGCGGTTTTAGGGTTGCTCCTTAATATTTTAGTCGCCAAATTTGGAAATTTCATATGAAATTAATCGCCAAATCTGAACATGATTTATGCAATTAGTCGCTAAATCTGGAAACGATATAATGAATTAGTGACCAAATCTCGGAAATCTTTAAAATCCTTATTTCTGACCATCATGATCAGGATAATGAAACAAAATTATGAAATTATTGTATTGGCATCGGTCCTTGACAAGTGTGCAAAATTTCGAATTAATCTGACCTTTCAAAGTGGCGAAAAATCGAGCTCAAAGATTCTATTACATACAAGTGAAACTTATAAAAGCGTGTTAAAAAATAGACAGTATTAACACTAGATTTCCCAAGGAAGTCATTTTGACTGCTTTTTAATTTCAATTAGTAAAACAATGGCGTATATAATGGCACAATTTCTTAGACTTTTTTAGAGTATTTTTTTTTCCGAGTGAAGTAAATTTCTTTTAATGTTATTACTAATAACAATAAAAGAAATTAATGTATTTGCTAATAACTTGTTATACGACAGTAAATAATATAAAAAATATTAAAATAAATTTTAAACAAATTTATTCATGCATTAGTCATTTTTTCACAATGCAGTCATTTTGACTGCTTTTGGGTAATATAGGTATATACTAAGTTTCAGTCTTTCTAGTGTTAACTGATAGTGTTCAGTTTAAGAATTTAAAATAAGTCGACCTCCATTTTACGAACTTTATCCTGGAACCAAGAACACATTGTTATTTTCTTGTAGTGAAATACATTTTCTATTTAATGAACTTTTTCTCTTGTGATTCAATTTTTTTCCTCTCTACTTTTTAAATATTTCAGGATATCACATTTTATGGTGATCAATTACCTTGTACTGGTTTTACATAACATACCTAGGTGGCCGACATGGCCATAACTTTTCAAACAAAAAACTCAAATAAAACTAAAAAATTTTATCAGTAATAATTACTGATAAAATTATTTATTTAATTATTAAAAAATCCTTAAATTTAATTATTAAATTTAAGGACGCATGTGGCAGTGTATACTTAAAACTACAGGTTATAAAATAATATACGTTTGAAATTACTCGTAGGCTTAAAATTAGAAAATATCGCTAAAAAATTCATTAATTTTAATACAAAATTATTTTTTTTTAAATTGAAAATACAGTGTATTCCTGGACAAAACTTTTTTTCTTGCTTCCTTTGCAAATTTCTTTTTGATGGATAAGATATATAAAATGAATAGATATTAATTTTTTAAAAAAGTGTAAATAATTTATTTTTTACAGGATACACAGTGTTTATTAATTTAAAATTTATTTTATGTGGTTTTTAAAGTATATTAAAAGATAAATCCGTATTTAACGAATTTTCCATATAACGAATTTTTATTCGGGATATAGCGACTTCGTTAAATAGAAGTTTGACTGTATTTATATTAGAGTGTGTAACACAGAGGAAACATCTTTTAAGAACCACTTGTTAATACGTACTGGGAGAATTTGACGTAATAGAAGCATTTTAAAAAATGGCATTTTTTTTGAAATTTTTAACGAATACATTTTAATTGTATTAAAATATATTTTTCAGTCAATCGAAAGATGCATATGTAATATAGCTGTTTTTCAAAATTAAAATAAAGTGTGTGTGTGACACATTCTAAATCACATATATTTCAATGAACGTGAGTTCGCTGGAAGGAGTATAATCAAAATTAAGGGGGCATGGTAGGATTCAAGCAAAAATTTAGAATTTAAGGACTTTAAAATTTTTTTTAGTTGCCTCCTATGTTTTTATACTATGTTAAACAGATTTTATGCGTAAAATTTCATAAAAATCTAGCCATATAATTTTTCTAGAAAAAAACTTAAAATTTGTGATTTTAAAATGCTACTCCTTCTACCAAAATTTACGTACACGCATGAAAGTGGAATTACAAGTATCTCAAACTATATATAACAAAATTTGGTATGGGATTTTTGATAACATGATTGGTATTTGTACAATATTTCTTTTTCTGAATGCTTATTGAAAATTCCTTAAAAAGTGTATAAATTCTGAGTTCAAATATTTTTAAAAAAGTAAGTATTGCTTTGAAAAAATGCATACCAACTTTTGTTACATGTACTATTGGTAATAGATAAAAAAAAAAAAACTCAAAGCAATAGGGGCAATAGAAAAAACACCATAGCATTTTAAATGAAGCCAAACTAGTTATTCTATCTTTCCCAGATAAGTAAGATTAAAGTTTTGATTTGTCATTGGATGTGAATAAAAACGAATGTAAAAGCTATTATAATTCTGCGTTTCTTAAGCTTAGAGTTCTCAAATTTTGTGAGGTTATAGAAAAGTATATAAAGAGTAATTTAAACTACAAAAATTAGATCCGATTTTCTGACCGATTTGGGTCAATTGAATCGTACTGTGTCCCCTTGAAATAAATATAAGCTAACGAAACAACAGAAAGAAGAATAAACAATATCTTCTTAATTTGTACAAAAACTGATTTAAAAAAAATCAGCATACGAAATTATGCGATGCAAAAGCCAGCGATTGATACTTTGTAATACCCATTCCCATTTCATGTTTCTAAGAATATTAAATCTATTATATATAGTTTGAGTCAACGGTTTATCAATTCAGAATACTAGTGAATGGTACCAGCGAAGCAAGCGTATGTTTTTTGAGAAATTGTTTTTGTTCGTGCTGTCACTATACATTAAACACAATAACAAACCATATTTCTAATATCGCTTAAAAATGGATCCAATCCTACTTACGAAAAATTACATTCCAGAAGACAGTAAGTTATTAACTAACAGCAGCGGCTCACACAAGAGTGGATTTCAAGTTTATCATATCTTTCATTTTTACCATAGATTATTAGGTCACGGCACTTTCGTCTGCATGGTTTTAGGAATTTAGCCCAACTCCCAATAAAAGTGGTCTCGTCTACGCTAATGACTAACACAGTCATTTACATTAAAATAACCATAACATAACAAGTAATATAAAAAAAATTAAGTCAATTCCTACTTACATAAACACAGAAAAATTTCATTTTAGCTACTTTTTATGAACGAGTTACAATTAATATAAATATATATATACATATGACAGAGTCACAACATTAAGTGGTAATTATTTTTTATTAATTATCATTAAAGTATCGTATTGTCATCCAAAACAATCGTGTCGATAAAATTTCAGTTCAACTGAATGCTTTAAAATGTGAGGGGGAAAAAACCTTTTCAAGTTTTGACACAAATCGCCAAAAGGGTCGCCAAAAATGATGCCAATGTGGCTGCATTTGTAATTCTTTGAATAATTAATTTTAATCAATTAATTTTTATTAATTATAATTAAATTATTGTATTGCCATCCAAAATAATTATGTATATAAAATTTCAGCTCAATTGAGCGCTTTAAAATGTATTTTATTAACAATTGAAAATTTCACCAAGATAAATAAACAAATAAATAAATATATAGAGATTGTAAGCTAATAGTAGGAATTGAAAAAAATGAACCAACAATCAATTGAAGAACTAACGAGACAGACACATTATTATTAAAATGAATTTTCATCAAAACATATTTTAATAGAAAGACAAATGTTGATAAAACCTGTTTTGTTGTTGACGATTTTTATTAAAGTTTAATTTTTTGCTTAAATTTTGAGTTTATATTTCTGAGAGTTGCAAGTAGGAGGCGTTTGTATTAGAGTATCAAAAACTTCTAGAATTATCTTTCGTTTCAAGTATAATTACACGATGCCTTAGAAGATATTGATCATTGTTTGAAAGTTCGAGTTTCTCCCCAATAATTTTGTAACTCAATACTTTAAAAATATATTCGGAACCATGAAACGATGTTAATAAAGGGGTAAAGAGTATATAAAAATTGAATGAGAAAATGTTCTTCTGAAGAGAAACAGAATGAATGTAAAAAAAATGAAGATAATATGTATATCTATTGAAATTTTGGGGGGGTTTAAATGTTAAATAAATGACAATTTAGTCAAATACAGTGTATGAAGCATGTAAATAATCCAATACTTTGCTAAAATTTTACGCACTTAAAATTCCTACGTTATGAATCTTATCTTTGTAATCCCAGCTCTCAGCACTTTTTTTCTACGAAACTACTATTTCATGTAGGATGGGAACGCCAGATATTTTCAATGGAATAAGAAACGTGTTACAACGAAAAGATTTTCTATCCAAATCCGATTTTACTTTTCAAAAATTTCAAATTCGTCTTGTTTTTTTCCCTTCCATAATGTATTCGAATCGTATTTTTGAGATATAGTGCCCTAAAATGGACTCAACGAAACGTATAAAATACATTTCTTTGGAGTGGTATGAAAATTCAGCTGGCCTTCTGGGAGAAGAGGGGGGAAAATCAGAGGTGGAAATATAGGTGTAATTCAAGTGTTCCTTTCCTTTCTCTTTCATAGCACGTGGGTGCCACTCTACAGCATTTGAACTATTTATTATGCTTCTGTGCACTATTTTTGCACAGTTTGCTGAACAAAGGCGCCTTTTTCTTGAAGGATGGAGAGATTATACAATGATGCGTAGCTGATAAAAATGGATGTTCAAATCGCCAACACGTAAAAAGTATTTCTGATTCTTTACCAAGTGAATCTAAAGAAAAGAAACTAGAGCATTTGAGAAAATGCCTTACGCACTTTTGGGTATCTCCTCTCTGCTGCAAAATATTCTTATTTTTAAAGTTTCAGGAGTGTTCAGGCTTAAAAGTATTGATTCCTTTCAGGTACATGTGCGTACTTGAGAGTAAACGTTTTTTTTTCCGTATTTTATTCTAATTTTGAAATGAAAACATAAAACAGTTTTCGTCGGTATGATGGTATGTATAATATAATTGTTTCATACACTATTATTGTGTATTGAATTTTTAAAAAAAATTGAGGCAATAGCTTTAAGAAATTTTGAAATATATATAAATGTGTTAAAGAAATTTACTTTCGTAAAAGTAAGATTGCCTGAACAGCTAACAGAATATAAAGAATTTACTTCACTAATGTCACTTTCATAATCAATACCTTATTCATATTATTTAGATTTTATAAATTACTCTGTTTTTATGGTTGAACACGCACACACTCACCCATTCACACACGCACGCACGCACGCACGCACACATGTACACACACACACACAAATGCACACACATTACAGCTATTTTTTAAGCAAAATGCATTTGTGATTACCATTTGTAACTTGAAGCGTGTGTGAGAATGAGTCCTGGTATCTCTGTGTGTGCAAATAAAGACGTCTTCATACTTCATACGGAGAGAGTGTAAATCGTTTAAGAAAACCAAACGCTCCAGCTACTATGCAGTAAAACATTACAGTAAACGATAGCTATTAACAGCAAGAAACATGAAATTTGCGGGATATTAATCGTCATATATGTGAGATGTATGGGTGAAATTGCGTAATAAAGTTCGAGAAAATGTCTACTACGAATTATTCTCTGGCCAACCATTTGTAATCACTGACGATCTGGTGAATGCATTGGGGGTCCTAGTTTACCCCTCACTTCTTCCGCTATATGAAAAACTTCCAGGACAGCAAGAGCTTAACAACGATGTAGTAGTGAAAACAATTTTCTATAACTGACTATCATCACAAGCAATACAGGTTTTGAGGAAAGTATCCAAAAACTCATTTTTCGTTATGGTAAATTTTCAACCCAAGAAGGTTATTAGTTAGAAAATTGTATAGTAATTTAGAAAATGAATGTTTTATGGAGACCTCTTTACTAGCTTCGATTTTATTGATAAACGGACATTGCTGAAATAAAATAGCTCTCTTATATATCTATAGATAGGAGTTAATCCTCTCAAGAGAGATCTTCACTCTTACATAGCATATCTATTATGATATCTTGTAAATTTTAACAAAAAGAGGCTGTAGTAGCCGCCATAAGATCATGGTCGCGAACAAGTGCCAGTGTTCCTGTCGAATTATTTATTGCTACTTCGTGTTACTTCTCGTGATCTTAATCAACAATCAATACTTAAATGAATTGACATTTTTAATGTGTCACACGAAAAAAACATTAATAAAATATATTCAGCACTATTAAAAAGACAATAAATCAACAAAAATATCCTACGCATTCAATTATTTAAAAATACATTTTGTATTTTGAATTACATATTTGCATATTCTTCTTCATAATCTCAACATCCTTTTGCAGGTCAAGGCCGACACACTGATCCTCCTCCAGTTGACCCTATCAGTCACGATGGCCTTCCATCGGTTGATTCCCATTATTTTGTAGTTCTTTTCAACATCGCCTAACAATCTTCTAGGGGATCGTCTTCTATAAGTCTGGCCCTTCAATTTTCGAAAATGTTACTTTTTAGGTAGGAAAAGCATCAGCATATCTGTACAAATGGTCCAACCATCTAATACCTGAGTCTTTTATAGTTTTCATATTGTCAGTATCGCCATATTTCCTGTAAATTTCACGATTGTAAAGAATTTTCCACTCATTGTTCTCTTGAATAGGTCAAAAAATTTTCCTTAAGATTTTTCTTTCAAAAATGAGCAATTTTTCTTCCTGTGGTTTATTGAGGGTCCAGCATTCACTTCTTCCATTCAGAGCAATTGGCTTGATTAAAGTTTTATATATGTTAAACTTGGTGTTTTTAGAAATAAACTTAGATTTGAATTGGTTTCCGAGGCCATAAAAACTTCTTATTTGCATATAAATTTATGTTATTTTAAAATATTCTTTTAAAAAAAAATCTCTTTAAATTCAGAATTATTTTTAATATTATTTTAGGTGAAAGTATTAAGAAATTAAAATTAGACTCCATAGTAAATTTCGTCTTCAACAACTTTAAAAATAATTTAGCATCATAACATGCGAAATATTTTTCAATATAATAATGTCTCATAAATCATTATGATTGTTAATTATGGTGATTCTCGTCATTTTATTTTAAACTAAAATAAATAAATGACGTCATTTATTTAAATTAGAAGTTCTTTTTCTTCTTTTTACGTTTTGTTCCATTTTAAAATTTATTTGTACAGTAATGAAAAATGTAAATTTTCAGAATTCATAAAATTAAATTTTGTACATAAGAATCAAGCATTTGGGAGTAATTAATATTTGAAAGTAAACATTATCAAAAATACTATCAAAAATTAAAGGAAAAAAGATATCGCCTTAAATTAAAACAACTTTTCAAAATAAAGTAGTTTCTTCCAATGAGAAGAATTATAATTTTTTATAATTTCTTTTGCTATTGTATCCTAATTTTGAATATATTTTCAATATAATTTATATGAGCAGATGCATGCAAAGTATGCGTTTTAATTGTTCACAAATGTTTAAACGTATCTATACTTTTAATCAAATACCTACTGCTCACCCCTTTAAACCGAAATCCATTAGCTGTCAAGAATGTTCGTCTGGAATATCTTACACATCAAAACTGACCCCCCACAAATAAGTATAGTAAAAGATAGCAAAAATATAAAACACCGTCTATCTTTCCCAAATATACGCAACACATTATACGACTTAAAAATATATGCAACACGTTATACGCTATCCTCAGAGCCTTTCAGCAGCTTAAATATTGTGTTTCCCTCATTGAAAAATCGTCTGTCTTTTCTGACCTCCCTACTCCTCCTGCTGTCGCCAGCTCGACAGAGACAGCAGTTTAAGCCTTGGCCCATGATGAGGTTGAGATGCTCGCCTATGTGATCGCCAACCCCCCACCGCGACCATTATGCGTCTTAAGAACAGGAAAGAGATTGTGCTGAATTGGCGATTAAGAAACGCGCCGTTCTGAAGTGCTACATCAGCGGCAGGTCGTAAAATTGAGGAGTAAGAGAAAACAAGGTAGGACCAAAAAAAAAAAAAAAAAGAGGTAGGAGAGGCAGAGTAAAAAAGAAAATTCAGGGAACGGGAGCTTTATTTTCAGTTGGTTGGGTGTTTGATTATTAATAAAGCCGTTATTAATTGTTTGTTTTGAGTGTTCTTACCAAGAGACAAATGAAGCAATAATAATCTTATATAATGAGATAATGATGCATTGGTAGACATAATTAGCAAAATGAAAGAACGAGTACAAATTTAACTAAAAGTAAAGTAGTTGGAAATAATTATAATTCATTGTCTTATTATTCACCTTAGCAATGATTAGTTAAATATAGAAAAGTAATAAGTTCATGTAATTCATGCATGTAGATTATGGAACACACAACCATTGTTAAAAATCCGTATTTTAATGCTACCTACAACCGGAAAAAAGTGTGACATTTAATTGATAATTTATCAATTAAATTTCTCTCTTTCAATAAAAAAAATGTTAAAAATTTAACCACTATAGACACTTAAAATTTGTACAGTAGTTGCATAATTTGTATTACTAAAAATTAAGTTCCATATGATGACCATCATTGGCTACCATCCGATATGTTTCGCAAGAGAGTGAAGTGTGTTGTGAACTGATGGGCATGTATCAAAAGATGCTTTCTTTAAGGTAAATTTCTAAGGTTGTTACAAGTTACCAGATGTTTATAATGCCCCAAATGCAAAAGTCCCATGGAATGAAGTCTACGAATCAGAAAGACCCCACATTAGGAAAATGTAAGGCTATACGTTTTTGTGCAAAATCTATTTGAAGAATTTTTTTAACGCGCTGTGAAATGTGCGGAAATAGCATAAAAAGTGTACGTGCAAAATGCTGACGTGCTTGTAAATAAATTGCTCTCTAACAGTGTACATATTGCCACCTGATCAGTGAACCTGTCGTAGTTAACTTTTCAAAAAGTACTGGCCCACAATAAAATATAAAGTAAATCCCGCGCCATTTAATTATATTTAGAGAATGTGCAAAGGAACCTCGAGAATAGAGCGCGAATTTTGTAAATCCAAAAGTCAGTAGTTATGAATATTCATCGCACCGTCCAAAAAGAAATACGCTCCATCAATACGGAGGATATTCCAAAGCTTTTTTAATCAATTTCAAAGCCAGCATGGAATTGAATTGTGACCTGGAATCGTGAGTCAAAATTATATGGAAACAACCGTTGCATAAGTGGAAATTTATACTATTCATGGATAATACTGAAGGACATTCCGCTGGATCTTAGGGCAGTGCTTCTCAAACTTTCGATACTTGCGACTCAGTTTTTTATCTTAATTTTTATTGCGCTCCCCTTCCATCTAATTATAATGTAATGAATTCACTAATAATATACTTTAACGTAAAGCTACAATACGACTTTAATTATAAACAATACAAATTATCAAGATAAGTGTTAAATTTTGTATATAATTTTATGACACATACCCATAGGGTCAGTGGAAATTATTAAACTTGTTCTTAACTTAGTACTCTTAAATTAATTATGAAACACATTGTGCATTACTCATTCATTTATAATTGTATTATATCAGTGCAAATATGTATTTTATTTTTTATTATGTCATAATGTATTTTGTTTTGCTTCCGTTCAGTAAATTAATATTTTTTAAAAAATAATCTCTTGTTGTCGACTTTTCTATACACTCATGCGCCCCTTGTAGGGTTATCATGCCCCCTAGAGGGCCATGCCCCACAGTTTGAGAAACACTGACTTATGGATAATTGATCAATGCCCACCCAATTCTTCTGCTACATTGTGGATACTAGTACTAATTAAAAAGTTTCAAGATCTATCCTATTCTATTTGAAGGGCAATTTTTTTCCTACCTTTGCATGAACGAATTTCTTCTTTTTCCAGTACCAGCAAACAACGCATTCAATTTCTTAACTTTTCGTTATACACTTAAACGAAATTTTTAAGACTGTGAACGGACTTTTTTCAAATCCCTTCAAAATCCCAAATTTTTATGAAGTAGCTATTTCAGAATCAAAGTTTTAGTAAAGAAATTGAACAATTTCACTAACAAAGCGCTATTTCGTAAATTTAATATCCGAGTGAATATCAAGCACATTACAAAAAGATCGCGAATGTTTTTAAAGTTCAAAACAGCTTCTGTGTGAAGTCGAAAAAAATTCACGTGTACTAATGGTTTTCAAAGTAAAAGATTAATTGATCTGAAGGAAATATTTGGAACTATAACGTTCTTTTCACTGAAAGAAATTCCCATTCCTAAAGTGTCATCCACAGAATTTCAAAATTACATGAGGGAGACTTCTTTTGGTTATAGAGGATACTTTGAAACAGTAAACTTTGAAATTTATAATCCACTGTAAGATACTTTGAAATACACAATTCCCTGTGGGATATTTTTATATATACAGGGTCTGTTCTAAAAGTAGTAGAACTCATTTTTTCCTGAGCGAACGGGCGCACGAGAGGTGGTGTGCACGCGCACGATTGGTGAAGGGGCATTTAGGAATGCTTGGAAAAATCGACAGTTCCCTTCCGGGCGTAGAAAAGAGCAGGTCACTTGTATTGTGAGCCTCTGTTGAAACTCGACGTCAAGGAAAAACACGGAGCAGTTTCTGGACCAGCGATCGCCATCAAATTTTGTGTAAAGCTTGGTAAAACGGACAAAGAGACAACATGATTAAAGAGGTCTACGGTGATGCTACCATGGGTAGATCAGGTGTTTTTGATTAGCACAAGCTGTTCCGAGAATTTAGGGGAAGAGTGGAAGACGATGACCGCTCCCGATCCCCTTCGACTAGCAAGACCGATCAAAACATGTCGTGAGTGAAATATTTACTGAGCAATGATTGCAGGATGAGAATCAGAATGATTGCTGATGAGCTGAGCATTCCTCAAACCCAAGTGTTTGAGATCACGACAGGAACCTTAGCCATAAGGAAAATATGCGCATAGCATCTTGCCCAGCACAATGTGGCAACGCTGCCTCATCCCTCCCTCCTATAGCCTAGAATTGGCTCCGCCAGACTTTTTTCTGTTCCAAGAATGAAATCGACGCTCAAGAAAGCATCACGGATTGGTAGAGGCAGTTCAAAAGGCCGTGACGAGTGAGCTAAAAAGCATTCTGGTCCAGGCGTTCCTGGAGAGGTACAAAAACTGTAAAACTCGTTGGCAGCAGTGTATAGATGAGGAGGGGTGCTACTTTGAAAAATTCTAATCGTTTGTGCTATTGTCATGAATAAAATATTTTTAAAAAACTACTTTTAGAACACACCCTGTATAATTCCTTATACTTAAAATTTTGAAATATTGTAGTAATATGCAATTCATTTGGTTTTCTTTCATATATAAAAGCTAGAGATAGAATAACATGAGACATAGGACATATTTTACTTATAGAGAAGCGGAACGATTCAAGTAGAAAATATTTAATGTAATAAAATACGATTCTCTCTAAGCATTTGTGGAAGCAAAATACTGTAATGACATTGGCAGATTTTCACTTCCGAAAAGTGTTCCGAGTCTAGGTTTACTCTTTAAATGTCTTTTTGTCTAGTGTCTGAACTAAAACCCCGAATACTTTTTTTAAATAAAAATTTAAACGTTTAAATTTTTATACAAATTCCTGAATTTATAACATGTACATCAGTTCATTAACATATATATGCACTGGTTATTATAAATTAGGGCAAAATCACAAAAAACTAATGATAACTCAAACAGCTTGAATGCTGCGTATAATTTAATGAAACTTTTACACATTATACAACATATAGGAAGGTATAAAATAGCATAAAAAGAAATCAACTGACAGTTAAGGTGTTATAGAAATTAGCATATATATACAATGAACAAATTGGTTGTGTCAGTTTGGTATAAGAAAAGTACCTTTAAAAAGGGGTATGATCCACCAGGGAAGCGATGCAGAACATGCCACGATATGCAATGATCTCAGTTCTGCGGTCTTTACTTAATTCTGTAAGAATGGCGAACCATTGCTCTTCCAAGGCAGTTGAAAGTGTGGCTTGGGTCTTAGAAAAGGGATTGAAAGCAGCTACACGTCGTCCTATATCGTCTCAAACATGCTCATTAGCGTTAATGTCCGGTGATCGAGCTGGCCACTGCTGGAGCTGAATCGCTTCCTACTCAAGATAAGCATCCATAAGCTAGCTCTGTGTGGCCTATCATTATCATCCTGTAGCATGAAAGTATCTCTTATTGCCCAGGCATAAGGTGCATATAAGCATCCAGGAGGTCATGTCTACAGTTGTGAGCTTTAAAATTTCCACGAGAAAAGACATAAAGGTCTGTGTTTCGACGCAAACAGATACCACCCTAAACAGAAACGTTGCTTGACCCATATGCATCTCTTTCATGGATGTGTCATGGATGAAAACGAGTTCCAGGTTCCCTCCAAATGAAAATGAGCCTACTATTGCTTTCGAGGCTAAATCTGGACTCATCCGTAAGGAGAAATGCCATGCATTGATCACGCGCCAATGTACATGTTGACGTGCCCACTGGAAACGTTCCCGCCTATGGGGTACGTAAGTGGGACGCAAAGGGCTGGTCACATCACATAAAGACCACGATTAAGGGGCATTTGACGCACGGCTGACCTTGATATCACCCTTCGAGAGATTGCAAAGAGGGAGGATATGACTTCAGCCAGAGTTGCTGTTCTATTCCTTCGTGCGCATACTGACAAATATCGGTCATCGATATACGTGGTAGTCCTTGGCTGAACCTCCTAGATGCTGAATCCATGGTGAGAAAATGTTGCCTAAGTCTATGAATCTCAGACGGACTCACATTCAGCCACCTAGCCACTTCTCTCTGTTTCTGCCCTTCCGTCTCCCAATAGTTCGCCCTAGCAGTTCCTCCGTCAAATGATAACTGGAGGTCATTGTTACAATTTCGCTATATCAGATTTCTAATCTCAAACACGCAACTACAATTCCCGCCTTGCGTCCTCGCCAATGACGTATTCCGACTGCATTGCCACTATTTTGCATAATGGAATATTTTTCATCTCCTTTTACATACCAACATACTTAAATTTCATTGAAATTGGCTTATTTTGGGGTGAGTTTTCGTTATTTTTCTGATTTTTTCTTAATTTATGATAACCAGTGTTGCAGAAAATAAAATAAAATAAGTATAGATAAATTGTAAATTCTACAAGGTAAAGAATGGTAGAAAATGGATTTGAAAGCCTATAAAAACCCGCCAAAATATAAATAGATGTATAAAAAAGTCGTTCGACCAAAATGGAAAAATATTGTGTATTCTAGAGCTTGTTTTACAGGATCCTAACATTCCCTTTCAGCAGAAAAATTCGACATAATAGAGCAACAGAAAGTGAAGGAAAAACTTAGAAAAATGAAGTTAAGCCTAATAATAGCACTTGTAAGCTTTAAGAGAACTATTTCAAACTTGTAAACTCAAATGAATGACAATTGAAAAATTGAACAATTTTTAAAACAAACAAAAAACCGACTTTAAATTCATAATTTAACAAAATTCTCTGTTGCCTCTAATAAAAAATGAAAAATAATGCGTATCTACTGCACATAAACACTAATCGTTTTGTAATTTTAATAATAGCATTAGTATATTTTTTGATCATATAATAAAAATTATATATTTATACTCCTATTTTCTTTTCTAGTACCCATTTGGATAAGCAAATTATATGTGAAGGTTGGCTGGCCTCCAAAAAAAAAGTTTAAACCTGCAATGCGTATTCGAAAACAGGGTCTCTATCGCAGAAACATTCGAAGAAATTAGTGAATATAATTTAATCAAAAGTTAAAATCATCAAACTAAATAATACTAAAAAAATATACCAAAGCATTTGATCTAATCAAAAATTTTAGCTATTTTTGTAGAGATGGCAATATCAAAATGAAAAAGTACTTTCACAAATGTACGAAAATTTAAAGAATATGCGAGTATAAAAATCAATAGAGTTTTTGCTTACTACTATGCAACAATAATTAATTTTATATTTATTCATGAATACATTTTACGACATTCATTCAATATAATAACATTTTCAAGTTATATATTTTTATATGCCAGAATAAAAATTCTGCGTAATTTTTATGTTCTTGTTTTCCCTCCTCCTTCCCCCTCCCAGAAAAAATAATATTTATAAATAATTTTAATAGAATACTGGAAATTCAGTTTTTAATTTTAAAATATATTTAATGTCAAGTGTGAGTAGCATTGAAGTTATTTATTCTCCAAATTGTCACGCTTAAAATCTTGGAATCATATAAAATTTGTTGAGCTGTATTTTCCGGTATTATATGCGATTGCCTTCTATCAACCCGCAATTACTCACGCGGGGTGTTCTGTACACCCCAGCAACAAAAAAAGCCTCGTAGAATTAAAAAAAAAAATGCGCTGAAACACGATTTTTTCTGTAACTGTATATTTTAAGTCATTGAACCTTCAGGCCTGAGGCAATCACTCTCGCTCGGATGATTGGAACGTAACAACCTTCAAACTTTATCTAGGAAGCTGAGAACTCTCCGCTAGCAGTTGAGCATATGTATACACTCTACTGTGAATGTTTCAAAAATTATTAAAATATTATCTTTCTACTTTCTACTATACTTATCCTTAATTATAAAGTACGTTTATTACTGGTATATACGTTTTACTAGTAGTTAAGGGAAAAAAATATAAAATTATGTATTTTAAAATGAAAATTTTGTATGTTTAGTTTAAATTAATGTTAGTCTCATTTGTATGCAATAAATTTAATAACTTTATTTGTATAATATATTTGCATATTACGAAAAACATATTGTACTCTATAAATATATATCATAATTGATTTAATTTTTTTTTCATATTTAAATACATGTTAAGAGTTTGGGATGTTCTCTACACCCCGCGAGCAACGACAGTTGCAAAAACAGGCGCGAGTGACCCAGGGTTAATAAAATTTGAATATATTTTTTAAATTGTTTATTGTATTAATTTTTCTTCGAGTTAGATAGTATATTATTAATGCCACCCTCTGAAGTAAAGTGAGGTTAATTGGATACGGACCTCGTAATTTTGAACCATGGTCAAGTAACTAGAACGGCACTTGAGCTCCTACCCTACTACACCTAATTTCCCCGCCCCCCCCCCATCAAAGTCAGGACTTAAAACCACTACAGATTTAAGGTGCATCAGATCCTCTACACGGTGGGTCATCAGAAGCATCAGGACTCAAACCTGCTACATGACAATTTCGTACGCAAATTTATGGCCACTAAGTTACCAAGACATAACTTTTTGAATCAAACTGTAAATCTTGGATTCATATTATTCGTTTCAGTCACAAATACATAATCAACAAATTTAATAAATTATGAAAAAGTTTATTCTCTAACTTGGCTTTATGGTTTATTTTATATCAAAAATAGTGCATATGGGCAAATGGCATTGGATATAAGTATCAATAATATTAGATTCAACTAGAATTTTCCGTTTCTTCTGAAATATACATAAATAATATACATCCGCAATCATTTCAATGAATAAGTTTAGATAGTTATTAATATTCATTTAATTTCCAAACAATGAAATGCTGAATGTTTGAAAAGGGAAGAATAAAATACATTAAAAAGTTATTAATCTAATATTACACGTGCTTTATGCTAGACAGTTAAAAAAAAAATATTATGAACATTGACCCTTTGTGATAATTACCACAGTTTTCTCCTTTAATAAAACCTCTTAAGCACTTCGTAAAGTGCTTTTCTGTAACTTTTTAAAAAATGATATAGGAAACATAAAAAGAGCGAAATAATGACTGTTGGGCAGGAGAAAAAATAATATACATCGAGGAAAATGTGGACGGGGGGGAGGGGAACGAATTCCAATAATAACATAGCGAATTTATCGACAGAAACACTGTTTCTTTCTTTCGTACTTTTTTACGATTTTTCATGGTAAAGTGAATCTTTATTTTATCGTAAGATTGTATTAAGAGAGGCATCGCCATGCATTATCTCGACACTGCTCACGTGTATGAATATTACCGCAAATGGCTTGTCTCGTATGGTAATTTATGGTACTTTTTGGATGTGGTACGAGCAAAGAGGGACGATGCAAAGAAAGAAAACTTCCTGCCAATATGAAAAGGAAAGAGAGAGAGCGAAATTTCCCGCCAAAAAAAAAGAACAAGCAATAAAAAAAAGCAAAGCAATTTTCCCGCGCTACACATCTTTTTGAATGACGGTGAAAAGTGGTAATCATACGATTCAGTCTAATCTAGAGCAGCGTCAAGAAAGGGGAAAAAATAGTGAAAGAAAAAAATAGAATAAATAAAGCAAAAGAAAGATAGCAAAGAAAAGAAAGAAAATAATAATAAAAAAAAGTTAAAGTTCTCGTCCGGATATCTGGATGGTGTGAAGGGAATAAGAGTTTGAAGGTGCCCCGGACTCATCATGGTATGTTGGAACGTCTCAAGTGACGTTGCCATTGATTCTTGGAAACGTTCATCCTGGCGATTTTCACCCATTCGATTTCTTTCTTTCGCTTCATCTTCTACTTTTTTTTTGCTAAAGATGCTTCTTTTTACAGCAATTTTCCTTCTTTCACTTTCGGTACTTTTGTCTACTGGAAAGTCTTTCCTTTCCATTGTCCTGTGAGTTGAGAAGTTGGTCACTTTTAAGTTTTGCGATTCTTCTTTTCCCTTTTATTCTTTCCTGTTTTACTCTTCTTTCTAAGCAGAAAACCGACTCGACCAGACACCAAATCCTTCTCTTCTCGAAGTTTAGTCACGGGGTTTTGGAATAAACAAAATATTCTCCTTTTCCGAATTTAAAGTTGTTCTCATTCTCGTTTGTTGAATTCAAAGGTGAATTTTTTCATAAGCAATATAGAGTCCAATTCTTTGTATTTTTAGTAAAAAAAGCCTTGATTTCTTTTATTACGTCTATGCAAATAATGCTTACAAATTGTTTATTCACCATCACAAAAAATTCAATGTTTTCCACACATTACTCATTTCTTTTTTCTCAATGAATCCCTAAATTCACCAAAAATTCTCAGACAAACAATTTAATGCAATTATTTTCATGTTTTTACTTTTTGCTTCGAAATAAAATTATAGGATTTGCAAAATTTTATGAAATGCAACACAAAATTGAATTAATTTAAAATGAAGAAAAACGATTAAATTAATACTATAATGCTGAGATAACAAAAATCACATTTGCATTTATGATATTTAATGTTGTTATGTTAGATTAATTATAAGAATGTAAGAAAATAATAAGAATATAAAAATGACCTAAAAATCTTCTTTTATATTATCATGATTTCATTTTCATTTTTAATAATTTATTTTGTACATATATGCATCAATAATCAATAGCATAGCAGCATAAAGTTACTCTGAAGATATCATTCATTTAAAATTTAAGAGAATGTGATAGAATAACTCTTATAAGGATGACTTTTTTTAAAATCAGAAACGAAGTTTCTCTTTGTCAAGGAAACAACATTTAATTTTATAATGAAAACAAATAACAACAACTCGAAAAAGAACATCATTAAATATCATGCCAGCTTGTAAGCAAATAAAAGAAAAAGAAATGCTATATAAATAAAATATTAAATATTCATTCTATTGAATGGTTATTTGTTCGACAGCAACACTAGTAATCAAAGGAGTGACGGTTGGCGATTTTTCCTCATTCTGAGACATAACTGCTGTTGATACACTGTAGCATACTCTCACTCGTATTTCCCTTGATTAACTAGTTGGGATACTTTATTACATTATTTGATATAAAAACCTCGATTTGAAAGTAACCGTGTATTTTCAAATAAACATTACTATATAACCAGAATTGTAGTAAACAGAAGGGGGACTAAAATCCGTTGAGAAAAAAAACCGCAATATAAATATTGTTAAAATATATTTTTTTCTTTCATTCGGTTAGGGAAACCGTTCCGTTAATAGGATTTATTTTGAAATCTTGTTTAAGCCGAATGAAGTTTTTTTAAAGAAATAAATGTGTGTGTGCTGTCCTGTCTCTTGTTAACTAAGATACAATAGTGTTTCAGAGTCATCTTCCATCACTATCATAAAAGTGACGGGGAAGTAGTATTTTTGAAGAAATAAATGTTATGTTAGAAAAAAAAAAGAAATTGATATTATGATAGTAATTCCTTTCCTTCTTTTCCTTTTTACCTTAAAAATAATTTTATACACTTTTAAGAAATTATTCATACTGACTAGGCACCCACTTCTCTGGGATTTTCTCTATGTTATATGGCTAACTATTGCAAAAAGTGATTGTTATATAACTTTTTAGTTCAAAAGTTTTTTTTCCCTACTTAATTTAAGTAATACATAATTTTTGAGAACTCATAATATATACTTATGTTTAGGTACCATTTTATAAGAAAGCATCTTTTTTTTAAGCAAAATATTTTTTGCACATAAATAAATTAGAACACAAAATACAGTAAACTTATTTTTTTAGTAAAATTTTAGTATAATTTCTGTAAAAAAAATATGAAACTTTGATATTTGGAAAATTTTTATTTTTGAGCTTTTTTTATGCATAAAACTATCTTTAAAAAATTAGGCACTATTTTAGTAGAAAAAAATAGGTTCACTGTATACATAGGCATCTTGCGTAAAAGTATAAAAAATCTGGAATCTATAGTGCAATAGTTTTTTAAAAAAAAATGTACCTAAATCCCCCCCCCCGAAAAATAGGCGTTGGGGAAAAAAAGAAAAAAGCTAAAAAACAATTTTTTCACTTGATTAGTATTTGCTTGCCTATTTTTATATGCCTAATAATAATGCTTAATAGTTTTCTAGAGTTACACAAGTAATTTTAAATTCATATGTTTTTTCCTTTTGTTTTAGTTAACATGAACATAATTTTCGAGATCTTGTAATACTTTCATGTAGGTACCATTTTTTACAAAAATATTTCTTGAATATACAAAAAATTTTACACGTATACATAAAGCAACATATTAAACATAATGAACCAGTTTTTTAATGAATTAATTACATAATTTCTTTGAAACAATCATAAAACCTTAAAATGTTGAAAATCTTAATTTTCTTTTTGCACAAATAAATCTATATTTTTTAAAAAATTACACATTGCCAAAACATATTTTGTTCCCAATATGCGCATGTATCCTGTTTAGATATATTTATTATTCCTTCAAATAAAAAAAACAATCTCAAAAGTTTATATAGATCAAACACACAGGTGAAACTACACAATTAAAATATGTCAAAAGGGGCGTGGTCGCTTGTTTACATTTTTATTTTTCATATTTTAGGGCTATTTTATCAACAAACATATATAGAGATAAACAAAGACCAGATTGAATTAAGTATGCATTTATTTAGGGGAATTATCTACAAGGGAGGGCTAAAATTTAGTAAAAAGTTATCGGGTGGTTGGATTCCACCAGACGTCTCGTCGCTGCGCCTTCTGTCTCGTCCCGTCTCTGCGTCGTCTCTCCCTCTCTCCCGCGCAATCGTCCTATTCGTCTGTCGTCATTTTATCCTCGAACCGCCTTGCCCGCTAGGTGGCACTCTCTTGGCCTTACGTCATTAAGGGAATATAGGAAGAATATGAGAGATAACTTGCACATCCATTCCTACACATATAAGTATTATACATTTTTAGATTCAGAAAAATATGCACTATTTTTTAGAACTAAAATTGAAAAATCGATTTTTTCAAAGCATATGATCTCCTGGTTCCCGATACATATCAAGAAAATTAATGATGCAAAAGAATATCGCACTAAAATTGGATAAAAACATAGGTGTAGAGCTGCTAAAATTGAAGATACCAAAGGAGTCTTTGGACTAAAATGGAGACCTATTATGATTTCTAAATCTGTCGCTGAAGTAGGCCAGCGATTTGGGGTTAAGTAATGCTTTATGGATCCACCTTCCTCGTACAGCAGAAATTTTTGAAATAATAGAAGAAAAGAGAACCATGTTGAAAAATTAGGCCTATATATATATCTACATGTGCATGGAACACAATACAGATGAATGTATGAATGGAGAGAATAGAAAAGTTTCTTATACATAGATGATATGTATATATGTGTATACTTTTCATAATGCAAGAAAACAGACTACTGTAGATTAATATTTACTTAAAAATGAATAAGATATTTACCATTACTTAAAATACGTAAAAATAATTACTTCAACTAAAAATTTCA
>BMAV01023696.1:89248-107253 GCA_019973955.1 Trichonephila inaurata madagascariensis
CCCCCCCCTGAAAAATTCTTGTGTGCGCTACTGATCAGATGTATTTAGCCTTCTTTTGACATAAAATTTTGGAGTATAACAATCAAACTTTTTTTCAATGGATAGATAAACAGCCACATTAAGTGTAAAGGAAGGTTTAAAGTTAAGCACATCCTTAAGTTCCTCAAATAAAACTGACGGTAAATAAAATTGATGAGTTTCTTCCACACATTGAGTCAGGGGATAAATTGGAATATTTCTGCAAGTCTTAACAACAACAAATACTCCCATCTAATCCCTAATGCAATAAAAGGATAAAAGAAAACTCTATCCAGCATCCAAATAAATAACACGACATATACATATATATGTAAAACTATAATACCATCAATCACACCTTAAACACATTATAAGCGCAATTTCTTAACATCTCAACTTTTATTCAAATGACAATATGTTCCTTCCATCAATCCATTCCATCTGACGTCACGAGTCCATGGACCAAGCCTTCATTGACTCACGTAGGACATTCTAACCAGGACAAGTAGTCCCTTGGCAAATGATGATGGATTACATCGGTAACATTACGTCGACATAAAAGAAAAAGAACAACATCGTCAAAAGAAGCAAAGAGGAAAGAAAAAAAATCAACGTAAGCAGTTTTCTTTTAGTCTGCCCCCTCCCCAACTTTACCTTTAGTGCCCTCATACATAAAGAATGTCCGTCGGTATATTAAACAATACAAGCAGAGGCAAATATATTGACAAATCTCTGCTCTTAATGCAGGTTCCATGTATGATAGTATGGTTGAAGGGCCGTGGGTGTATATATATATATACATCCGAGTATATTCCCCATCCACTGGAGTTTCCCCTGATCGGAATTTATGTTAGCTTTTTGTGCAAGAATAAATCGCTTTCGGAGCTTTGTAATCCTCATGATAACTTGCCGTTATTTTCTTCTTGAGAATCTGTGAAGAAGGAAAAGAGAATGGACATATAGAGAATTTAAAAGAGTTTAGGTGTTCAGGAGAATTAAGAGTGGAAAGCTTACTGGAAAAGACGATCATTGATACGTGACGTATTTACATAAAGAAGGAAAAACTGTTTGGAAAAAGTTTATTTAAGAAATTTGTAGATGATGCAGCTTTGAAACAGATAGTTTAATATATATAAAGTTTTAATTATCTTTTGGGTTGATGTCTCCTTAATTTAAAAACTTTAAGTACTGTAAGATAGGCGTATAATGCGCAATTTTAACACAAAAAATAAGATCAAAATTTAATGGTGTGCTTTATACGTTTGGTATAAAAATGATAGCTTTAACACTATAAAGACCGAAACTTAGTATATGCCTATATTGCCCAAAAGCAGTCAAAATGACTCCATTGTGAAAGAATAACTAATGTGTAAATAAATTTGTTTGAAATTAGTTTTTATAATTTTTTTATATTATTTACAGAAATATAACAAGTTATTAGTAAATATTAACATTAAAAGAAATTTACTTTACTCAGAAAAAAATATACTCTAGAAAAGTCCAAGAAATTGTGCCATTGTATACACAATAGTTTTTCTAATTGAAATTATAAAGCAGTGAAAGTGACTCCCTTGGGCAATCTAGTGTTAAAAATAAAATTCGAAATAAGTATAAAAGAAAACTGGACATCTACATACATCGAAAGACTGTTTATTTAAAATATATGATATTCCTTATGAACTTACAGGATTATGTAGTTCTAGAAGTAAACTATTTTTTAAGCTTGGAACATTCCAGATTTCTTCGTAAAAAAAAGGGTGCGCGTTAACGGTGAATATACCTAAAATTAAAAATTGCAGCTTGAAAGTATGGGTACGCGTTATACGGTGGTGTGCATTATACGCCGGATTTTACGGTAATCAAAAATAAAACCAATCTTATATGAATTAAATACGATTTTTACATATAAGCTGCATCACCTGTATCCATCTTACAAATAACGAAGTTTTATGCACATTTATTCACATAAATGCCTCGAAGATTTGTTTTCCACAACAAAGTTTCCTCTATTTTATTAGAAAATAAAAATTCTAGGATGTAGTAGCTTAAAGGTTAGAATCCCTACTTTTATGGCTAAGTTGCACTGGCACACGTTCAAATTCTTATTCTACAAAAAAAAACTTGTTTAAAGGTGATAAAATGCAGATTGCTGCGTAATTAGACCTTAAAATTATCTCGTGGTAAGTGTGAAGTGGAAGTAAGGAAAGAAAAGAAGTCGTTGCAGTAACCTCGGATTTTGAGATGCTAACTCCGAAAATGTCAATCCTATCCTGTTTAATTTTGACCCGAATGTATGAGTTATAGTATCCAAACCATACAAACAAGATTAAATTAGTCCCAAGTATTAATCGGACTGATAATGATACAACTTAAGTTATGGTTTGGAAGACTTTTTCACTTGATTATACTAAAATAATTAAAATGTATTTATCTTAAAGAAACAAGCGAAGGAACTGGATTATATGTAGTCCACTTATGTAGATTAGGGTTTCAAACCACTAAACACCTTAATCAGTTTTATTGTTAAAATTTACTTAACCATTTAAAACGTATTTTTTCCTGAAAACCAGAAATCAACTACACATTTTTTTTTCAATAATTTTTCTGTTGCTTTTCTTGAAATGTTTTTATTACAATTTATTAAAATTAAAACAAGATAAAAAAAATTATACATTGCATGAACAAACGAGCACGTTTAAACAGCAAATTAAGTATTACAGTGAAGAAATGGAAAATTTAGTGTCAAATTAACTTTAAGATATAAAAAAGCTATTATTTTTCACGCTGCAGTACAGATTTTGTGTAGCAAAAACTGTGAAAACATTAAATTTTCTGAAGTACATCACTATAGAAAACGAAATCGTTTTAAAGCCCTATACTATAGAATTACGTTATTTTAATTTTTCTTAAAAATATTATTGTACAAATACGAAAAAAAATATTCTATTATGAAAAAATTATGTTATTAATAATTTTAATGATTACTTATTATGGAAACATCATTTCTAAAATGATGAAGCTGATCCTTAGAGAAGAGTTACAAATACTGTAATATAATCAGTAATTGAGAATGCACTGAATATTAATTAGGAAATATCCTTGAAAATTTCTGGGATAAAACTTGTCTTGTAGAACTGTAGATTACAAATAGCAGTGATGGGTTTCAAAGTGTTATTATTAAATATATTGTTCTAAAATTCTCGTTATTAAATAATGGATTTCCATTTCAAATCAGGTTATATAGCAACTAATTAAAATTTATGGGGGGATAAATTATGTGATTCAGACTACATATGATAATGTATGTGTATTCTTAGATATAAATTTTCATTGAAAGGGAACTGTAGTTTGGTATTATGTAGCAATATTACTAATAATGTAACATGCCGTTACACTGAAACTTATTTTAGCCATTTTGAAGAATTTTATAGCTCACAAATATGATTTCAGAAATTGTGAAATTTCCCAAATAATGCTATTATAAAAATAAATGTTTAATTAATTATTTAGGATTAAGTATTAAAAATGCAATTAGGATTTTTAAAAATGAAATGTTATTAATTTAATGCATGAAAAAAGTGCCGTTTTCCAATCTATCAGACAAAGAATGTTTCAAAAATCATTCTGTGCTAAATTTTCACCTTAGTAAGAAGAGTTAAAATGAAAACAACATGATTATTTCCCCACTTAGATCTTGGAGGGGAAAAAAGATGAAGGGAATTATCGACGTATTTTAAAACTTTGAACTTTACATGGAGAAAATTTAAAACTATTTTGATCAATAAAACTTACAACATTTTTATTTTTATTTTTATTCTATTTGAGTCTAATACTTCATTTACAACACAATGTTTATTTACCTACGCTGGAGTCATGCTTCATAACTCCTCTACATATTAAGCAACAGACAAGACATTTAATATACGCATCCGTTCCATTTTTCTTAATTATGGAAAATACTGCATTCTAAAAGCAATTATAACACTTCTTAATTTGTGATTTTAAAGATTTGGACTTAGATGATTTTTGTTTTGTTTTTTCCCTCAAAGAAAATATCGTAAAATCTTACTCACAATCAGAAAAAAAATTAGTTACATTTTAATTAATGTTTGCCATGAAATTGAAAATAAATATTTAGTGCTTATTTCCCTATTATAACTCTACCGAATCCAAAATGAACTGCTAAATTTTTGCTAATTAATAACAACATTTTTCAATAATTTATATAACATTTTCAAAATTTGTAATCACCTAAATGTAATAAAGCAAAAATTGACAAATTTAATTAAATTTTATAATTAAATTAGAGAAGAAATTAAATATTTGAATGTCATAATCGAAACAAATATTTACATAAAATAACAGTTTTCTTTTATGTAATTATTTCATACTTTTTTCATATATCTTCTACTCGTAAGAGATTGTATTTGCATACCTAAGTACAAAAAGTAAATAAATACAGTCGAACATCTATCTAACGAAGTCGCTAAACCCTAAGAGAAAAATCGTTAAGTGGAAAATTCATTAAATAGAGATTCATCTTTTAACATGCTTTAGAAACTACACACAACAAATTTTAAATTCATAAGCCCTCTATATTATTTAAAAAAGTAATTATTCACATCTGTTTTGTAAATTGTTATATTTTATCCATTAAAAAGGAATCTGTAAGGAAAACAAGGGGGAAAAAACATCGTCCAGGAATTGTATTTTCAAATTTAAAAAATAATTTTACATTAAAATTAAAGATTTTTTTTAATTACAGCTTCTAATTTTAAGCCTATCAATAATTTTAAGCATACATTATTTAATAACCAGTTATTTTAAACAGACACTACCACATGTAGCCTTAAATTAAATTACTGGTAAAATGTATTAAATTTGCTTGAGTTTTTTGTTTGAAAAATTATAGTAATATTTTATTGCTTTGTGAGTTTTTCACCTGCTAAAACCAGTTCAAGATCATTCGCTACCATAAAATGCAGTAAAAGAGAGATCAGTTTGAAAAAATATCCTGAAATGTTTTAAATATAAAGAGAAAACATGTAATATATGTACATAAAAAAAATTAAAGTCGATTCCTACTTAGGTCAACAAAGAAAAAAATTTATTTTAGTTACTTTTTATTGAATAGTTACATTTAATATAAAAATATGTATACACAAATGACAGAATCGCAATATTAAGAGACAAAATGGAAAGTGATTTTCCATTTTCCTTTTTATATATGGTATTGGACTATTATTTTTATTTGTTACTATTTATCAATTAGTTAATTAATTAATATTTTTTAAAAAGCTGTATTAACATCAAGTGTCATCCACTGAAAGTTTTAAAAAATGTATTAGAACTTGAGTGGATGAATAAAAAGTATGTTATTAACGATTCAAAATTTGAACAAGATATATATATATATATATACATACAGGGAGAGTGTGAGCTAATATTAGGAATTGAAAAATCGAATCACAAGGGAAAAAGTTCATTAAACAGAAAATACGCTTCGTTATTTGAAGGCTATTTTACGAAGAAAATAGTAAAATGTTCTTAGTTCCAGTAAAAAGTTCGTAAAACAAATTCTCAAAATAGAGTTTGTTACATGTAGATCTGACTATGTATGATAAAAAAAAAACACTAAATGAACAAAATAACGTAATAAAAAACACAAAATTAAGCCTTTCTAACTACGAACTGTGAAAAAAAGTATATTTTCTGACATTTATATTACAAAGAAATCTATCTCGAGGCCCCATCTCCTATGTTTTAAAGACTGCCTCTTTACCCATGTCAATTAAGTGAGAAAAGGAATAATGCGGTTGTAAAAAAAGGAAGTTAAGAGAGAAGGAAAAAAAGGAAGTTAGATATCCAGCAAGATAGTAGGAGCGGGAAAGTGTCCAATTGATCCAAAGGGGATACAATCAGGTCTAGGAATGGATGTGTCGTCAATAGAAACAGTAAGATAGATGGCTTCCTTACACTGAACATGGTGCAGGCGAAAATTGCCCTTGTTAACACTATTCTCAAGTCTTGTTCACAAGGACCGGGGAGAATAGGAAGAAGAGGAAGTAACAAAATAAAGTTTAAGGAAGATGGAAAGAAGGTGGAAGGAACTGGGAGATTAGCTCCGAGGGTAATCTTGGAAAGTTTGAGCGAACGCATCCCTCTCTGTCCGCGAATTAATTCTTTCAGTTCGTTGTTAAAGATGTCACTATCCATCAAAATTACACCTCCGAAAATGCATCCAAGCTCTTGTCTGATGTGTATAAGTTTTAAATTATATTAGGTGGAAACAATTTACTCAGAATGTTAGTAATCAGTCACGTTGCGTAATTGGATTTCCAATGGGATCCGTCTGATGAACTTGTTACGTAGCAATAATATCATTATTATGAAATATGACACCAAGCTGCTTTGTATTTAAGATAAATATTTACAAGTCACCGTTGGTTATATTACAGTTTTTACGTCAATTAAAAAAAATTATTATTTTTTTTTATATTTAATTTCAAAAAGAAAGAAAAAAATGTGAAGCTAACAAAATAAAGTCTTAAGAATATTAAAATTTCAATATTTTTTTTTGCATAGAATAAAAAACTATATTTTATAACTTCCGTTGCGTAATTGGATTTCCAATGGGATCCATCTGATGAGTTTGTTACGTAGCAATAATATTATTTTTATGAAATATGACATCAAGCTGCTTTGAATATTTAAAAAAAAATACTTGCAACCCACTGTTGTTTATATTACAATTTTTACGTTAGTTAAAAAATAATTTTGTGTTTAATTTTGTTAATAATTTTGTATAAATGGTAAATATTTCATTTAGAAATTCAAATCCTACCCTTTTTCTTTTTAAATAAAGTGGCAAGAGCGATACAGTGTTTCAACACATTCCAAAGCTGTATTAATAATGTAAAAACATGCAATCATAAGACATAATTAAATACCTTGTGAAGCCGTTGGGTAACGCGGTTCCAAGAACATTTCACTATTGTCTTCTTAAAATAACCTCTCTATAGCGAAGTTCATTTTCTATTTAACGAACTTTTTCTCTTGCGATTCAATTTTTTTTTCTCCCTATTTTTAAAGTATTTCTGGACATTTCAAGTTATTCTCTCTTTTAACACATTTTATAGAGATCATAAATTTTGAAATGGTTTTTATTAGGTGCCTAATTCACTCAGAACAATAGAATTCTGGGCTTTTCATTCAAGAAGTGCAACCTTTGACCCCCATTGTCTAGTTCACAGTAAAAATCTTGGATATCCCCTTGCACCCTCAGGGGAGTTGTCTCGTGTCCTCGAAATAGTCTCCATTCATTTGTAGTGTTGATCAACCGTACTGGTAACTTCGTTTCTTGAAGCTCGAAAATGTCAAAACGCAAGTGCTTGAACATCAAAGAAAAAAAAATTTAATTCTTCAGGAAGTGGATAAAGGCGTCAAAAAACTTTCTTTGCAATTTTTCTTTCTTTTGATAGTTAAGATATATAAAATAAATATATAATAATTTACAAAAAGGTATGAATAATTATTTATTTTAATATATAGTGTTTATGAACTTAAATTTGTCTTATGTGGTTTATAAGGTTTATTGAAAGGTGAACCTCCATATAACGAATTTTCCATGTAACAAATTATTTTTCGGGATTTAGCGACATCGTTATATTGAGGTCCGACTGTACTTTAAGAAAAGGGAGAACAAAAATTGAATCACAAAAGAAAAATTTCGTTTTATAGAACTGCATTTCGCTATAGAGAGGTTATTTTACAAAGAAAATCGTGAAATATTCTTGGTTCCAGGAAAATGTTTGCTATATAGAAACATTCTCAATATAAAGGTTCGTTATATGGAGTTTCGACTGTATATATATAATATTATAGTTTTGTTACTGTGTGTGCGTTTTTTTTGGCGGCGGCAGGGTGGGTTAATATTATTTTAAAAATTACAGCCCTGATCTTTTGATAGCCATGATACTAATTACAACTGTTATTTCATATAAGCAAATCTTATATTTTCATATTTGTTTTAAAAAATATGCTTTTTTCCATGTTCTCTTTTCTTTTTAACACTAATCATACCGACACTTAATAGATACCTATTTCTACCATAGCGGGTCAATTGACCCGACTTTATGTTTTATGCTTGAATGTATGAATTGTGCATGTTAGAAAGGAAATAAAAGAAAAAATTAAATTTATTATAATAAAACAAAATAGTAAATTGACCATTTCTATTACAAAAGCAAAAAATTAGAATTTTTAATTCATTGTTCATCGCATTTTTTACATATAAGTGTGCCCATTGTACATTTTCCGCAAGCATGTTTTTTGCATTTAGAGCAAATTTTGTTGGTTTTATTTTATTTACAGTATCCTATTTGACATCTCTTAAGTTGATAAGCATCTGTAGTAGACTTAACCAATGATCCTTTCATATTTTTTCTTTGTTTTGGTTGTTCACTGGCTTCTCGAAAATCGGCGCCAAGTTCTACTGCTAGCTTGAGGAAAAAATCTTGTCTTGAGATGTTTTCTCCTGTCGTTTGCTTGTACAAAATCCAGGCATTTATGCCAGCTAAATCAAGGATATTGAAAAAAACTTGGAGACGCCGTCTGAAAGACTTAAAACTTAGACTTTTCTTGAAATTATTCTGAGCTATTTTGAAATAACTACTTTACGCAACAGTCTTTGCAGAAACGTGCAACTTACCGACTACAATACGATAAGCAATATGACTCGATAAGCTTATAAAGCAAAAAATCTTCTCCAGGTCAAATGACCTGTTGTGGTAGATAATGGTATACGACAAGTATTACTCAAAATAAACAAAAAAAAATTTAAAAAAATACTATAATAATTGTAGATTAATTACTTATAAAAAAAGTCTTGAAGTCAAATGTGCAAAAGCAATAAGATGATACGTACATCTTCAATGCAAAAGTTCAAAATGGGTACCCGTTATGGTATGTTTAATGCAATAAACAAAATTAAAATCATTTAAAAAAAAACTGCATAGCATCAATTCAGGCCATTAACTTAAAATTACTTGAGTAATCAAATATACTCTATTTTTTTTAATTTTTTGAAGATGAAAACAAAGGTGGCTTATATTGTTATAAAAAAAGAGATCTCTGCGAGTCATTTAGGTTAATAGTCTTATGGAGACTTACCACATTGTCCGTGATGTTGGACATAGATCTTTATTTGCTTAGAACAGGACGCCATCCGTAGTTGGCACTCACTGGAATAGGTAATGCCATCAGTTCCACACACAGGAGCAAATATATCTGAACAGCTATCTTGACAGCGACAGTAGCCCTGCTGAGTTTTTTCATCCACCAAGCACTCAGCACCAAATGAGCAGTACATCAATTCGCAGGGCTCTAGAAAGGAGAAAAGCAGGTATTAACAAGTTGCTGGGAAAAAGAGAAACTGTTTTATATTGCATAAGTTATGTAAATTATTAATAAAATATTCATACAGACGGAGAAGACTGTTACAAAAAATGTTTTTCATGAGGTTAATCGGTATATAAAGCACATTTATGTTCAAAAACTCTGCTTACCATTAGGAAATTTAAGAAAATGATGTAATCAAATATATATATATATATATATATATAGATGATTGTTAAATTATTAGATGCCGGTATTCTTTTGTGATGAAGTTTTGACTTCAAAATTATTGCTACCATTTTTTTAAAAATTTTAGTGCATAAATAGTTTTGGTTTACTACTGTTTTATAAAGTTGACGTATACATAACAAAATAGATTCAATAAATGCATTGCTTTAAAATATTCTATATAGATTCAATAAATACATTGCTTTAAAATATTCTATAGATTCAATAAATGCATTGCTTTAAAATATTCTATACATTAATGGTTGTGAGTGTACTAATTTTTAATCGTCCAAACTAGTTATTTAAATATCAGTATTATTAAATAATGAGCAAGTCATAATGGACGCGTATTACTTATAATTTAGAAGGTTTTAACAATTAAATGTTGCATTAAATGCATTCAGTTTCCCTTAATAGAAGATATTTCATCATGTAGTAGATTCCATTTACACTTATAACTTTCATTCGGAAAAGAACATTGTATTGCAGATGTAGTGTCAAAATACAAATATTGAAAGAAATGATTTAGTAACTTAGGATTTATAGTGTAAACTGAAATAAAAAACAAATGATTGGATAAGAATAAATTTAGAATTGTTCATCTTTTTTTTTTTTCTCCCTCCCCCAAGAAAACGTCTTGGTATTTTTTTTTTAAATTACAAAAAAAAAAGAAGGAAATTTTCGAATATTCCAAAATTAAAACAGAAAATAACTGATCACATAATTTAGGGGTGAGGAAATAGCGACCTTCCAGGAGAGTCAGGAAATCCATTTTGTATCGAGATTTCTTTCCTTTTGCGCGATATAAGATTCGTCTTGTATTTTTCACTAGGAAAACAAAATTCCTTTATTAGAAAAACAAAGAACCTATAAGTGTTTCTACAAAGAGATCATCCACAGAGCTAAGAGGACGAGATAAAAAAATCTCTTGATTTTTTTAAAAAAATTATTCTAAATTCAATTTGCTGTGTTATTCCACAACTGCTGTTTTGATACAGCATCTGAGGAACTACAGCTTGAACTTAATGATTTGCAGTCAGATCACAGTGTAAAGGAAATGGCTTATATACTATGACATTAATTGACATTTACAAATCTTTGTCAGCTTAAAAATGTCCATGTATGAAGAAATTTGTTGGGAAATTGTTCTTTACATTTAACCCCTTACTTCGCGTTCCTCTCAATATCACGGGGTGAAATTTCCTTTTCTTTTCCCTCGTGCCTGTGATATTTGTGGGCTGGAGTGTTCAAAAGTAACGCGCTTAAAGGATTAAAACTATCTGTTTCTATGCCCGCAATCATGTTTATTTCTCACTAGAAGGCAGTGCCAAATTATTAGTAGCGTGTTTAGAGATAGTTATTTTATTTCAAACTAGATGTTAGCACAATCAAACATATCTATATTATCAATATGTTTTTGTAACCTTAGCTCAATTGTGGGTTGCGTTCTGTGATAAAAAAATTTATATTTTTTAATATTACATACATTGTGAAGTTAGTTTGGAATTGAATCGGATTTTACTTTAAGTATAAAGAGATCTGAGAGTGATTCTGAAATAACTGATTGTTTTGAAAGTTCGGCTAGTGAGTCTGACAGCATTGATGATGGTTGTGTGTAGTGTTACCTGTGATACATTGGCCTTTTTATCTCATACTTTAAAATTTATCTCACAAGAAAAAATTACTAATGTGTTTTTACATTGCATAGGCGTAATAAAATTCTCCTTTAATGTTTAAGACATACGTTTTTTTAAATTTTTTTCGCTTTGCTGGAAAACCAACTTTCAGTCATAAAAACACTAAATGTCAGCTTTTCTTAAAAATTGTTTTGTATATTTCAAGCTAAAGACTTACTCAAAATTTAAAAATAACTATATATATTGAACATACACTTATTTTTATATAATTTTCTTGAATAAAAAAATAGGCACTTTTATGACCGTTTTCTTCAAAAGTATTCGACCGTTAAGGGGTTACATCGACGTATACTAGATAGCATAGTTTTTCTTGCAGGAAGACAAGCAAAATATAAATGCAAGTTGACTGATATACACTTGCGAACTGTGAAGAGAGTTTCAACAAGCAATCTCCCTCCTAATTTCCAATACCGTAAAATCAATAACGCGCACTCTTAACACAAATAATATGATAGAAATTTACGGGTGCGCGTTATAAGCCGGGTATAAAAGTGAAAGCTTTAATAATTATAATAATAATAAAAAAGATGAGCATAGAAAAAAATTTGACTTGAATATATCAAAATACTATTTATATAAAAGAAATGACACACTTAATGAACTTTAAGGGTTGTAGTTCTAAAATTATACTATTTTTTTTAAGGCTTGGAATTTTCCCTCGAAAAAATGACTAAGAACATAACGTAACAAAAGAACAAAGACATTGAACAAAACATAAGAACATTGCATATTTTCATTGCATGCTTCTTCGTAAAAAGGGGGAGGCACGTTATTCGGCAAATATACCTAGAAATTAAAAATTGTAGGTTGAAAATATATGTGCATGTTATATGGCGGTGCACGTTATACGCCGGATTTTACGGTAAACATATAATTTTTTTTTAAAAAGGTGAAAAGTATGACAGGGTATATTAGCCTCATTAAACTGATTCCAAATTTAAATGGGCTTGCAGCTACAGAAAAAAAAATAGCACAGTAAATAAATTGAATAAAACTGTCACTATTTTATTTAACTTATATTTATTTTTTTTTATAATGAATGCAATCAATTTAATAATCTGCTGCCCTTCCCACAATGTGTCCCACGAGCCAAAACAAGTTGCTTCCCCCTGATATAATTTATTACTTATATAACATAATTATTTTCTTCTCTGATAAACTTTCATATAGTTAAGACTAACTTTACTGAAAATAGTAACTTTTCTCTAAGCGAAGCAAAAATGCTCTTGAGAAATCTTCTTTTCAAATTCAATTAATGAAGAGTCCTGTGTTACAAACCTCAGAAAACAGTAAAATAATGCTGTTAACTTTAAAAACGAATAAAGTTCTGTTTTTTAAACTCTTTGAGTGTTTTTAACATTTTTTTTCTTTCTTTCAAACCGTGAGGAATAAAACCAGAGAATCCGTGAGGCGTTACCGTAATTTTCACGTTTCATTAGCAGTCATAAAAACAGGACTCCCGTAAAATATTTTGAAGGTGGTGACATCTATCGACATCTGTGGTAAATAAACTGAGACGTTATTGGAAACACATTAGACCGGAAAATCTTCTGGCTTCGGTACATTAAAAGGAAACTTTAAAGCAGACATCAATAAAAAGAATCTCTGTTCCCGTTTTTAACGACGGTTATTTATGTCACTCTTACGAAGCTGGATATCGACTTGTTTTAATTCAATTCCGAAAAAGAAACTGTCTTAAAAATGAACGGGATTTAGTGTAGGAAATTAAATTGAACACAACGGGTAAGAATTGTTTTCAGAAATGTCAGAGAGGAAAGAAAATATTGATATTAATAAAACTCAATGCTCACCATTTTGGTGACATATCTTGGGTAATTAATTGCATAAAAAAAGACATAATTTCTTTAACGTCTTTCTCTTAATGTTAACAATGGCCAGTTAAGATTTTTTTTTTTTTTTTTTAGTTTTCTCGTTTTATACTTGTACTAAAACTTAAAAGGATGAATTTTCTATATAATTCGATTTACTTAAAAAAATAATGAATGTACAAAGGAAGAAATTACACTTCTCGTTTTGAAAACAGTTTTCAGTTTTCTTTTATAATGAAATATATCTTTGTCAAATTCTATGAAAGGATTATATATGAGAATATGCAGTGGCGTACCGTATACCCCCTCTACCCTCATATCGCGAGGATCTCCGGGATTCACAGGGGCCCGAAGCTTACGTTATGTAATGGTTTGCAGTCCTTTATAACAGTCCCCAACCTTTTTTATCGCCGCGGACAGGTCAACGTTGGATAATTTTACCGCGGCCCACTGAGGGGGAGGATGATGATTGTTTATATTTTAGATTGTTTTTATTTAATAATTTTATTAGAATTGTATTAAAACGTGTCTTCAGAATAAAATATAGCTACACCAAAAATGAATATAAAGTGATTTAACAAGGAATATAATTTGATTTTCATAAAAAGTAGCCCAAACCCAAGGAAAATGTATCACGATAAATAAGATGGAAAAAATTTAATGTTTCTTGTGCGGACTGGCAGTATTTGATCTACGGACTGGTACTGGTCCTCTAACCTTGGGTTGGAGACCACTGCTTTATAAGATCCGGCGAGGCCCAAAACCCGAAATTTGCACGGGGACCCTAATATTTTTCGTTACTCCACTGAGTATATGTAATACAAATTTTTCTCGTGATATTCAAATAGGTTATTCTGTCAAAAATTGGGGATTGTTATTTTCTGCAGCTTAATAATATACATTAAGAAAATACTGCAAATGTATAAAAAGTCTTCCGTATTAAAAAGCAATTGAGGTATTTTTTTGTTTTTTATTTAGAGAAATCCATTGAGTCTCTTAGTAATTAAATGTCGATAGAAACTGAATCGCTCTATTTCTCCTCTGTAAACTTCAATCTTTGTCAACCTGTTAATATCTCTAAATACTTTTAGCGTGTTGTAAGGCACAATGAAGAAAAAAGTAAAAGAAAGTGAATATTCCAAGTTTATACAACAGTACGCACACTTCTGATAAAAAAAAAGTACAAATTCCTTAGTAACTATTTCAGTTTTACAGGATTTTATAGAAAATTTATCAATACGTAACTTCCAAGAAAACTACACTCCTATATCGATATAGAAACCGTATAAGAAATCAATAAATAAACTTTCAAATGCCTAAAACTAAGATGCTAAAAAGCCAATGATTTTTTTTTAAGTTTTTACATGAATAAAATTCAAATTGAAATTGGAATTCAGAAATACTAACGAATCTCTAAAATGTTTTTTAGTTAAGGATGATTCCTGAAATTAAATCAATTTACGTTATTGTTACTCGTATGTAAGTAATACATATACTTTTGCATTAGTGCCACATTTTGTTTTCATACCGTACAGCATCTATAAATTTTCTAATACAATTTTATATTAATCACAGGTAATTCTTGGTAAAAAAAAGGTGAACTATAAACTTGATTCTTATCTCGTAGGTAAACATGATAAATTGCTAGTTGTTTGGTAAATACAGGACGTGGCATAATTCGGTGACACTTCAACAAACCCCCAAGACTTGAAGAAAGTAAGCATTTCGATATTTATAATAAGGGATAAAGAATTGAAAAACATATATTTCTTAGATATATATGTTTTTTTTCTTCTAAATCTATTCCATAAATCATAGTCCAGTCATGCATACCATTGTGCATTGAACGATGCTTTTCAAGTCAAACAGTCTGCAAGAGCAATTTAAACTGCACAATTTACCAACAGAATCTCAAAAAGTTTGTTCGGATATATTACTTTCATATTTGGCGGGGGGGGGGGGGGGAGATAAAGTTGTAGTAAGAAACCGTTAAGTAATTCAGTTCCGTATATTCGAATATTGGATATGTTTCTAATTCTAAATTTCCTGAAACAGAAATGTATACTTCGAAACGATTTGAAAATGCGAAAGAGGATCTTACACTTTCGGCTATAAAAAATGATTTTACATAACCTAAAACTATAGATGTTTCATTAATTAAGAACATTATTTAAAAATCCTTGATTGAAAAGAAAAAAAGCGGAGCTTGTTGCAATAACATGGTTATTATTAAATTGACCAACCGTCCTCATTTTACAGGTTCTGTCCTTCGAAAAGTGTCCTCCTTTTCAATATTTTAAATTCAATATTTCAAATTTTATTGTTAATCTCTATTCAGAGATGTATCAAATATGTTTCCAATATATCAAAGTATGATCTGAAACAAATATAATTGGAAATAACAGTTTTTAATGGTATTTCTTGACTTCATTGCAAGTAAATTGGTCAGATATAGAAAATTGCGTTGAGTTTTTATCGAAAGAAATGCTTGATATTAAAATCGATGACAATTGTCTGTTTGAAGAAATTGAAGACTGAATATATACTTAAATTCTAATAAATTGGAACAATTGCAAAATCAACATGCTGAAATTGGTAAAAGCTGGGTAGAATACTTAACCATTTAAAAAATGAACACTTTCTATATGATAATTTAGTTATTCTTCTTTACGTTGCTCTGCCCTGGAACTAATGCAGCAGTTGAAAGTGTTTTTTCAGTTGGTAATGATTTTTGGATAAGTGAGAAATCGAGATTGAGGGTTTATATTTTATGGCTGCAGTACTTACCGTAAAATTCAGTATGAAGGATAAGTTTTGCTTCAAAATTTCCAATGTATTAGGAAATAATATTTTGACAAAATTATTCAATGGGAAAATACTCGTTTATGTAAATAATTAAAATGAATGTAAGCGTAATTAGCATATTTTTATTTGAATTAATATGATGTTTCATATATTTTCGTCATAACCTTTACTTAAGTTTTTTGCACCACTCTTCCTCCTTTTCATTGTAAAAAAAACTGGTCACCTTATTATTACTGCAACTTGCATTAAAACTGTTGGGGCTTAAGTCGACCAATTTCCCAAAAGCAAAAGACATCGCCAAATGTTGTCATTGTTATTCTTATACAGCTCGAGTTTTTTGGTTAAGTGTAATTCAAGTTTAATGTGCTCGATTAATGGCTTCCGTTATAGGCGGGAGATCACCAAATTTGGCGATATCTTTTGATTTCTCGAAATTGGGGTTGACGGTATAATACGTAAGTACCAACATTCTAACATTCAACTTACAGTTATAAAGAAACAATTCTTTACATCCCACATCAATTCTGACAAAGTGTAGGAACACGGAGAAACTTTTCAAATATTAAATATACCGTAATAACAATAAACAGAATATTGAATGATGTAGCGTAGAGCCACTGCGGTTTTTTAATGGTTATTTCTATAGTAAATGCATTTAAAAATCATAAACTCAAAGGCAAGACCCAGGAAGAATTTACATTTAAGAAACACACAATATCTCACAGAGTTTATAAATAAATGGATATAAAATGGAACATAAAAATCAAGTTTAATGCAAGTTAACTGTCTTTCAATCTAAGCTTAGACTCGACATACCATTTTGAACGACGGAACTACTGTTATTCGATAAATAGCCGCTAATCGTTGAATTTTTCATGTGCTATATATAATTTTCAATTTTCATCGAATAAACTTTTGAAAGAACTTTAAAAATAATGGTTAAATTCATTTCCTACATATTTATATAAAATTAAAAAAATATAACTTTCACTAGGAAAAAAAATACACTGAGCAGTATAAAATAATTCAAAAAGAAGTAATGAAACCAATAGCGAATCTCACTGTAATTCATAGTATGAAACAATTTTTTTAAATTGAGCTGAAAATTATAAATATTATTTCTTCTTATTGAATATTATGCCAAAATCTTGAAGAGAGTTACAAAGGAAGAAAAAGCATGTTTTAACAAAGACAGGCATTACAAAAACGTATAGTATAAAACATTAAAAAGTTTTTTGTATGTTTACAAGAAAACCAGAAATAGTTTTTTATTTATTACTATTATTATCATTTTTTTACTACGGATATAATTTAAAATAATCGAAAAGTTTATATTAACACTGATTTTCAGAAGGCTTCAGTAATCTATTCAAATCTGTTCAAGTAACTGAATATTTTTGATAACAAACTATATGTTTTGGACATCAAGAGTGCAACTTTTCCATAAAATCAAAATTTTTCGCAGAAGTAAAATTAGTCTTATCGTGTATATATTAATATATTTCTTGCAAATTATGGATACATCTACAAAGTAACGTAACCGTTTATTATTACTATAGTTAAAACTTTCAATAAATAATTAAGTACAAATGATTATTTACATGCAGTTTACATGCAAGAAGTGTTTCAAAAACATTTAGTATACATATTATCACCGTTATTCGATTACAATAGGTATTTTTAATGTTTTTTTTTAATTCCATAAAAATCTTTGCTGGTAAGATTTAAAATATGTATTTCTTCTATTCCTATGTATCTCACGCACTCTTACTACACGCAATTACGATTAAAACAAATTATGATTGAAGAAAAACTAAGGTAGAATATTACACAATAACACAGAAATAATGTTTAATAATATGATACCACATGGATAATTTAATTAGTAAATAATTTTATTTCAGTTTTTGTTCAATAAACATTTTTTTTGTTACCGAAGAATAAGTGTTTTAAAAATATATATAATGTAATATCAATATTTTTATAAGAAGTATTTTATTTTATTTTATTACTAATGTTTTTAATAGCATAT
>BMAV01023696.1:107353-224672 GCA_019973955.1 Trichonephila inaurata madagascariensis
AATAAAATATATATAATAATAATATTTTTAATAACAGATGCACTGAAGTTGAATTAATTTCTTTTATGCATTTATAACGATACAGATAAGCTCGAGATCTGACTAACTGCTAACCAAAATAAATTCAAGTGTTAATATTAACGAGCTTGTGGATTGTTTGAAACATTCCCATAAGTCACCGGTTAAAATCCCCATATTACATTATGGAATCTAGACATAACATTTAGTTCCACAGTTTATATTTAATTGGATAAATTCTGAGTTTCATATTTAAAACAATGGCTCAATTATAGATAAACATTCATGACGCTCCCATAAAATAAAAAAAAAATTGCAAATTATACAAGTTACAATCGAAGAAATCGAGGTTAAATATTGTCGTTAGTCTGTAGTTGGAGTATTGAAAGTTTATTCTGTGTAGCATATACTAAGGGGTTATTGGCAATAATTCTTTACATAAAATAGTGGAAATATAAACATCAATTCCCTTCTCGACTGCCTCCAACAATTTACGTAATCATTTATGCAGAAATATCAACTTACTTAATATCTATCTGTATCTGCATATCTGTATTTAAAAAAACTGAGAACGTTACGTCGACTCAATAGATGGAATAGAATCATTATTCAATCTAATACTCAACTCCATTATTTGCTTTAATTTATTAAGACATTCAAAGACTGCAGACTAAAAAAAAACCGAATGAGACAATTACATTCGAAAAGTAAAGATTACATTTTAATTTATTTTTTGGTTGTCTTCGGTATTAGTTTGTAGGTAAATTAAATCTACTTAATTAGTAGTTGTAACACATAGTTTCAGTTAAGAAATATCCATTATCGCTGTATAATAAGAAGTTTTATCAAGATATTGACACTCTATGCCGTGTAATAAAATAATGTATCAAGATCTTGGGTGGAGTCAAGTCACATTATACTAACAATCTGTGTCCAAGGTGTGGCAAGTCCAGCTAGATTAAATATAACTTAGCATATTAATTTATTCTTATCATTGGTGAAATATATATATATAGGTCCATTAGCAAATTTCTAATATTTTAGTAGTGACATAATATGTAGTTAAGAGTATAATTAAATATAGATTCCTTTTCAAAAGGATTAACGTTTGCATTTATTCGTAAACGAGATAAATTTATATAAATGTTAGTGTAATACTTTTTTATTATCCTTAAGGTATCCGACTACGTTGGAAACCGTGATTTTGCCAAAGAATGTAAGTGGATAATATTTATGATGTTTAGTGTCACTTAGATTAGAATACATGTATAAAATTGTTTTAAGGACATTATGACAAAAAAAAATTATTTAAATATAATACTTTGGCAAAAAATTAACTTAGAATAACCTTTTTTCCAAATGTTCTCCTTTTGTAAAAAATGCTTCTATTGTATTAATATTTTGCCTGTATTCAGCTCAGACCTCTGTACAGAGGCTCAAATAGAATTTTTGAAATGCATAACTTGGAAGTCGGTTTATCCATGTTTTACGAAAACAGAAGGGAGAAATTTTAAGAAAATACGCCGATAATTACTTCAAATGGTTGTAACTCTGAAAATAATTTTAAATTTTCAAAAATGATAGTTGAGCCTCTGTAGAGAGGTCTGAGCTATATATAGGCAAAATATTAATACAATAGAAGCAATTTTTACAAAAGGCTAAGATGAATAAGTACACACACACGGACACATACATTTAGGGTTTATCAAACTCAGAAAAATTTTAAAAGTTGCTTAATCAATTTTTATAATGAGAAATATCGTAACACACATATCTAGAAATCCCATGCAATAGATTTCAAAAGACACCGAAAGCATCGGAATTAGAATAAAAATAAAGTGTAAAACTAAACTGAAATGTTATATTATACGTAAGAATTACTTTTATATGAAAATATGGAAAACATTTCTGAACTGAAAACATACAGATTCGAAAAATTTTATAACTATTCTTCACTACAACTTTAATAGAGAATTCCTATTATTATTTTACTAATATTCATATTATTATAATTTGGAGAAGGACCAACTAGACTAAACATCCGTATTTACCCAGACAGGGATCATTCTTTGTCTTTGAATTTCCTTCCTTACTTTGCCTAAGGCAAACCGGAATGTAAATTCCACATCCATATCAAAATAAATGATTTAGTTGTAAGTAAATTTACGCGATATCAGGGGTACATGAAATCCATGAAAGATTCAGATTAAAATCAGAACAATTCTTAGTTTAAATGATACCAGTATATACTACCATCGACACTTCAAGCATAGATAAAATAAATATAGTGTTCATGATTTTATTGGCTGGATAATATTTTGATATAGTACAAATAATTATCTATTAATTTTAGCCTCAACTATTAATATCGAACACTTATTTAATAATTTGAAATAACTTCGTTAAAGTTTCAAAGAGTTATTATATATACTTTCATATTTTCATACAAAATAAATTTAAAGCAAACTATTTCGGTTAGTAAATATCAAGTTTGATTTAAAAAAAATTTCATAGCTTACGGTTAAACCTTCTGAAAATGAAAATTATTCGTTGATGAGTATTTATGCCACTTACATTATGTATTCTTAATTAATGTTAAGGGCGCATATATAAAATACAAATGCACAAAGTATTTAAAATAAATGAAAAATGCAAATGCTCCTCACACTTGGATCTTAAAAAATGCGTTACTTTCAAAATCATAAGATACGCATAATTTTTTAGAAAAAAAAGTGATTAAAATGAGAAATAAACTTCTTGTGACTTAAAAAAATCGATAGGCTACATTTCCATTTATATTACAAAATGCCTCACACACATGATTCAACAGTAACGGATTTGAATATTTTGAAAAGAATAAATAAGACCATTATTTGCAGATGTGAATCAACTTTAAGCAGTATTTTTAAACAAGATGCGAAGTGGAAAAGAAAATATAAAAAGCAAACTTATATGGATCGGGAAGAAATTGGATAAATTCGAAAAAACAACGATATGTGTTAAAAGAAACTGGGAAAAGAGATTGATATATTAGTTTTCTTCATCAAAAGTTTTTGTTCCAAAGCTATTCCTAGAATTATTTTCAATTATGTACATTCGTATTCTGAGCCCAATTTGCACTTTTTTTCTACCATTACGATTTCATCAAAACACATGCATCAATTTTATTTATCTGAAAGACATATTAAGAAATGTATTCATCCAGATCACAATTTAAAGTTTTGCGTAAGCAAATGCCAATTATTTTTGTTGTAAAGCCTTAAATTTTCAGAAATAATATAAATTTATAAAGGTTAAATTTATTCATAGCCAATTTTGATTTTCTTTTCAATATTAGAGTTTTATTTATTGGTGTGATAAACCTTCTTTCTCTATTAATTGAGACTCACTTCAGATAAACCTTTGATATTTGTCAGTTATTCTAGCTTTTATTCGAACACTATAGCGATATATTATTACTAATAGCAATATATTATTCAATTCAGATAAAAATGGAACTCGATAGAACATAAAGCTCTGTTGTTGATTAGCTTATTATTACATTTACAATCTATATTTACTGAATGTTCATTCTTCCTGGCTACGTTTAACCACTTTAGAAAGTACAATATTATTTAAAGAAAGCAAAAAGGAAAAACAAAATCAGGAAAATGAAGAAATCATTATTACACACAAATATAGACACAAATAGTTAAATAAAATAATAATAGATTCAATTTATTAATAATGTTTTAAAATATCTCTGTTTTGTTGAAAAATCATTTTTAATGATTAAATAATTAATTGTTATGAATAGCAAACTAAGATTTAAGCACAGATTCCAGAATAACATATTCGCGTAGAGGTAAAAATGTATAATTAAAAAATATATATTTACAATGCCTAAATTCAATAGCTAAATTCAAACAGGATTTTTTCTATCCACGTAATCTCACTCAATTTATTATCATAATTACGCTTATTCACGATTCCTTTATATTTATGTATTACTAAGTTTATTCAATTTACTTTTCCACAGTATATTCCCAGTGGAATTGATCTCTGTGTGTGTCTTTTTTCACACGAAATGCTAATAGCAACACAGTATTTGCATAACTACTGCAGTTTTCTTTTTTGTATTCTACTATAATCCGATTGCACAATTAATAGTCTCTCGTTTTGAATACTACATAATACTTCGTGCAACCGTATAAAAGAAAGCTCGTTTAGCAAAGAGAAAAAAAAAAGTAAAGGAATTCTGGCTTAGTGCTAAAGATTTAAATTTGAATTCAAGCACTTTTTTTTAAAATTAAATATTGTTTAAAATCGGTATAAACTTATGCTATTATAACATATATATCTATTATTAAGAAATATTTTTAATCCTTTTGTAACGCATTCTTTTTGGGTCTTTCTACCAATCCTCAAGGGGAAATTCTTTCGTTGAATTCTGATTTTAAAACCTCTTTCTGTAAAGGTACCGTGACGCATGCACAAGTGAAGATTAATTTTTAAAATTAAGTGAATCAATATCGGGAAGGAAAGAGAGAGTTATATTAACGTCACACTGCAAAGCAACACGAGTGCCCGTGGTAGCCGAGTGGTATAGGTATCGGACCGTGGCTTACCTTGTCACGAGTTCGAGCCCAATACCACTAAAGACCCTCCGTGTAGGGCAGCGATGCACGTTAAATCTGTCGAGAGCTGAAACGTCTTCCCGTTGGTGTGGTGTGGTAGTTAGGAGAGAAGGTGCCAGTTCAGGTGTCGTCCACGTCACTTGACCATGGTTCAAAAATACGTGGTCCATCGCCAAAGGCCCTCGTGTAGCTAAACAGTGCGACATTAATAATCAATCAATCAAGCAAAACAACACGAGGACTATTGGCGACAGACCTCGTAATTTTGAGCCATGGCCAAGAGGGGTCATCTCCTGATTACCAGACCAGTGAGAGGACACTGAACCTCGATAGATTCAACGTGCATCGGCCTACAAATGCAGGTGGGTCTACAAATGCACCAGGACTCAAACTCGCGACACTTCAACCACGAGTTTGAGACCATAACCACTACACTATCACGGTCACACGGTTGAGACCATAACCACTAGGCTACTGTGGTCACTAGTTCGGGGAGGGTGGGGAGTCAGTAGTAAGATGTTGTTAAAAGTAGTCCAAGTTATATCTTTGAAAATTACTTTTTGGAATATGTGAGGAATATCTTAGCACACATACATAGGACTCGAAGCCTTATTGTCGTTCATTTTAATTTCCTTATATATTAACAATAAGTAATAATAATAAAGGTATCTCGCTGCCATTAGCTATTTAGAGCCATATTAAATTTTGAATACATTAAAATCAACGTTTTTGATTTTTAAGTGTCTCCTATTTTAATCGTATCTCGCACGAATATGAACTCAAGCTCGCCACACATCAAAACAATTCTTAAAATGTGCAGTTTTTCTTTTTAGCGTCTAAAATCAAAATAATTTCTCTGTAGTATAAGAGCAAAAAAGATAGATAATACTTTATATATGCATACAAAAGGAATTATTTTAAAAAAAAACAGTTTGTATACCAAAATATGATGCTCTTTAAGGGCTAAGGCGCTTTCTACATGCTGATATTTATACGACAAACATGATAATTTAAACTAATATTTGTTTCATTAAAATATCTGTGAGTTATATTAGGTCAAGATAGCCTTAAAACACAAGTTACTTCGATTTTCAATTGTGCTAATGACATAATATGTAATCAAAAGTCAATTGAATTTAAGCATACATATGTTAAATTAAGATGTAAGGTTGTTTTGGTGGACATATGCTTTTAAATATTAACCGTACACGCAATTCTGTAACATTTATTTTGTGTAGAAATTTACAGTATAAAAATGCAATCTTGTCTCTCAAATATGTATCTACGAGTGATCGCATTGTTTTTCTTGCATAGAAATTTCTGTTTTTTTGTCGAGCAATTGTTAGATCTGGGGCATTTCGCGAATGCCTCGTAAAATATAACTCCCTATTCCAAACAATGCGGCAAGGAAAGAAAATATTGCTGAGGCTTGCATTTTTTCTCGTCTAAACTTGAACAAAGCTGCAGATCTTCATTCAGAAGAGTCGACAGTCCAGAACTAAGAAATAGTCTCATACGTCATCCAACTTTACTTTCTGGTAGTTTTTTGAAAGAGGTAGGGGTACCGTGGCCCTTGAGGAAGACACAAATAATTCCGCGATTTACTGCATGGGCTGGTGCGAGCCATTTCTATTTACTTCTGAATCATAGCTGAATCTTTGGGCCCTTTTTCTTTTGGGGTTATTGCTATTTATCAATCCGATATTTCCTTTCCTTTCCTTCTTATTTCTTCAACTGTGTTTTTCATTCACATCTCATCACTAGACTGCTTTTTGCTTTAGTTTTATTTCTTTTTGAATATTTTATTTACGATTCAATCGTCGAAAAAAATGGGAAAATTTGTGCTCTTGCATTTCCTGCCTTATAATAAATAAAGGAGGAGAGGGAAATGAAAAACAATCGAATTGTTTGCAAATATATTTTCTTCCTAGTATTTTTTTTAAAAAATTATTTAAATAAATAAGTAGATATTTTAAGTATAAAGTAAAATAAATGATGCCTGCTGCTTTACTATAAAACTGGAAATTTCGAAATATATTAGAAAAATTAGAAAAAAAAAATATTGCAATAATTGAGGCTTTATTAAGATACAAAATTATGAGTTCAAGCTTAAAAAAGAACAATTATATTCTATGGAATAAAGTTATTTTATTTCAAAGTAGATTTCATTTTACTTGTACTTAATTTTAACACTTTCACGTCTAAAGGAAACGTTTTACCACATTTTGAAATTGGTGATTGCCGTATATAATTATAAACTTATCAGCTAGTTTTATACAGATTTTCAAAATATAATGTAAGGTTATATTTATACGCAATTACGTAAAAGGAAAGGTTTGAAAAAAAAGGAAAGGGAGATAGATTGGAGCAAAAATCCTAAGAAAAAATTTGAGTTCAAGCTTAAAAAGGAACAATTATATTCTATGGAATAAAGTATATTTCTTTTATTTCAGAGTAGATTTCATTGTATTAATATTTGATTTTAACCCTTTCACATCTAAAGGAAATATTTTCCCACATTTTGAAAATGTTATTTGTCAGATTTAATTATAAACTTATTAGAAGTTTTTATACAGATTTTCAAAATATAACGTAAGAGCCTAGCGCAACTATGCACACGGAAACGCTTGAAAAAAAAGGGGAGAGGAGTAAATGATAAAGTAGATTGGAGCAAATGATAAAAAAATTGTGGTCTGTATTCTTATTCTTGCAACTTTTTTGCTTTTATAATGCCGTATGAAACATATTACTTTGTTTCTCACGTTTGAAATTATTTGATAGGTACAATTTTGTACAATAATAAACAAATGAAAACATACTCCTGATAAAACTACACACTGAACTAAAACAACTTCTTGTTGTTATGTATTTCTCTTATGATTTTTATTCATTTTATGTTTGAACAAACAAAAACAAACAATTTTACAATAATATTTACTCTTAGAAATCTTATGGTTAGTGTTAAGTTCGTATTAGAAAATTTATACGTATGAAACATGAGGAATAAGAAAAAAAAATATTTTTAATTCTTTGGAATTATTTTTGAATATTCAAAAGTGAAATATTTAAAAGTGCTCATAATAATTAAAATTGAGTATTACTTACAATAACTATTTATTATCTTTCAAATTCAAAAATATATAAATTCTTACAAAATGTATAAATACTAATAATATATATGTATATATACAAAATGTGTATAAATACTAATAATATATATGTATATATACAAAATATATAAATACTTTCCTAATTTTTCCTGTGCGAGTTTTTTTTTTAATGAATTTAGATAAGCTTATTTAAATTCACTCACAAGAAAAAATTCATTTTAATAACAATGCTAAAATTTTTCTTACAATATAAATTAATGCCGCATTAATTGCTTAATAACACAGCATGCATGTAAAAGAGATCTACCAAATTATAGGAAGTAATGAAACATTAAATAGTTAATGAAAACATTAAGTATTAAAATGATTATTAAAATGCAACCATTGAATTAATGTTAATCTTGATTGCCCATAAAAGGGCTGCAATGGGAAGCAAAGAAAAATTAAATAAAAAAAAAATTCATTATCTGAAGATAAGGAAATAATTAAACTCAGTTACTTATTCACTGAATGGTTAAAAACAGATACACTAAACTTAAATGAAGACAGAAAAAACTCAGCTCATATTAGATTAGTTATATGAAGCAGCTTGATGAAACATAGATAAGTAGAGATAGAAGTAATTCAATAGTGATGTAAAACATAATAACGATTCGATTATATATAAAATTATATAATATATTTTACTAATTTAGAGTGAAATACGAATATATATTAAAAATACCAAATTTAATATTGAAATATATATTTTGTGGAAATTAATTTTCCTAAAGTAATTTCGGTGGGTATGCGCATCAATAAAATCCATTTAAAAAGATTGAAAATTTTATAATTATTGCAATAAATGAAACTTTTCATACATACTCTTTTAACTGGAGCCTGATTAACGGGTGTTCAGCTTAGGAGGTGATTCATGCATAATTTTATTGCCGTAGGTTCATACCATTCCCCCTATTTTTTGTTAAATGTCTAGTTCATTTTTTTCAGCTCGTTTTAGAAAGTTAGCGACATTAGAATGTTAGTTACTTCTGCTTTGTCACTTAAATTCAGAATGAGTATTTATTAAGTAATTAAGATAGTAGAAAAAGTATTGAATGGTCAAAAAAATACACGATAAAAATAATTTCGTTAGGACTTTTACACTTATTTTTTTCAAATTTAATTCTTAAAGCAAAAAATTATTCGTGGAAAGAAGCTAAATAATACTTTTACTTAGCTCCGTATAGTTTTAATAGTGCATCTTTGAATCATTTATGAGTTCATTTTAAACAATTTATTATTGAGACGATGTGAGTGAGATTCTGAAATCTATTTCAACATTTATGTAATTAAAAGAGCAATTTTATCTTAAATTAATTAATTATCTTACCTTGTTGATTTTCAACTTAATTATTTTTGAAATACGAATAAAAATATTTATATATTTAAGCAACGTCATTTTAATAACTATACCAATATAAAACTATAAGTATTATTTTTTATATTTGCATTTAAAGTAATATTTTACTATTGTTTTTTTTTATTGAGAACATTTATAATTCCGTGCACCACACAGTATCAGACGGGGGCTTACATAGAAGTAAGCATGGAGCAAAAATATAGCTATATTGTTGTAATACGTTTTTAGTTAGTTTAGTGTATTATTTGCTATTATTCAGTGTATTATCGTAACACATTGAACACAGTTATAAATCTGTAATGAACTTTATTTTGAAGGTAAAAATAAATACATGAAAGGTTATCGTAAAATTAACACATATTTTCATAAAATAATTCATCGCTCTTTTTTAGATATTGAACTTTCACACCTATTAAGCTTTAATTAAGCATCAAAATTTCAAATCAAGGATACAGATTACAGCTATTTTGATATTCCTTATGCAAACATGTAAACTGCAGAATTTATATTAAAAATGATATCGATGGAAACAATAGGTTGTAAATATATTTTATAGTTGCCAATGCTTGTATACAAAATTAACCTTGACGTACAGAACAGAAATAATTTACAATATGTGCTATCAAAGACTCTCTAATTTTTACAACAAATGAATCAAAAATTTACTGTTCATTATTATTGTCGAAAGAGACTTTTTGCACAATTTAAAAAGTTTAGAACTAATATCAAAATAATAAAACATGTAAAAGATCGGACGACTAACATAGAAAGATGAAAGGTTTATTGGATTGAATAGGTAAATTCGTGTCATTCTATTAGCAGCTGCTCTGTTCTTTTTTTGTAACACATTTAGCCTTAAAGCTTCGAATATGGATTTCTATCTTAACTTGGAACATTGCCACAAGGTGGGGCTGTATTGGTGGGTGGGATAAAGGGTTACATTCATAGTCTGACAGTGATTAATGAATAATTACTGGTGGACAAATCAGAGGATTATGGGGCAAATGAGAAAAAGTTTCTGTTTCTATATGTTTCTTTACGCAATCAAACACCCAACATTAAAAAAACAGGCAGAAAAAGAAATCAGATATTCATTAAATTTTTAAGTAATAGTTGAATAAATAGATCGATTAATTGAAAAACGTTAAATTAAATCGATATTTTTTCTAATTATTTCTATATTGCTTAGTAAAATTTTGCTTAATTTTTTTTCTTTTTTCAAATTGATTCAAAGTATGAATTGTAATGTTTTTCACAGAATATTGGCTTATAAAAAATGCAGTAATTTTTTTTCTATTCGTTGTCATCAATGATTGTAAAAAAACAATGAAGAACCGTCTATATTTATAGTTTATTAATGTATCTAATACGCTACCAAAATTACCAAAATGAGGAACACTTTTCAAGATTGTTATTAGGAAAAAACTGGCTACTTTTCCATCAAAAGTTATCTTGGTATTATTCCAATTACTTTCACATATATTTCATCTAAAAATCATGGAAAAATTTAAAAAAAAAGGATTTTTGAAGAAACCTAGAAACTTATAGAATAAACATACATGTCTGCGAAGTTAATATTGATGTTTCGAGCTTTTGCAATAAATGTACGAAAAAAACAGAATATTAAAATTACATATACATGAAAATCCTCTATAAAAAAAGACCTAATTTAAGAAAAAAAACAAAGATTAAAGTTATTTCATAGTTTCGCCATTTTCAAATAAAAGAACGTTGTTCTTATAAAAATTCTTAAGATTGTTCATTCAAGATTTAATTGGATTTCAAATTATTACACAACAAAAGCTTGGTATTGTGCAAACAGAAATTAATATAGAAACAGTTCCATCTGAATTGAATTAAAAATATTTAAAAAGCATATTTACATGCCAGTAACATGTGTCAAAGAAAGCAATATTACGAAATATAGTAGATATGGTAGACGAAAGGATTTGTGCGTTACTTGTATTATGTCTGCTAACAGTAGTAAATTCCTTTTAAAACTCAATTTAATTTAAAGTTATTAATGTTTTCATCCGTTTCGTAAAGAAATTTTGCATTCATAATTGAAATAAATTTCTGATTGAAGTAATAATTTTTGTTAAATTTTAACAGTTCAAAATTCTAAGTATAATTAATATAATTACTTAATTACTGAAGTAAGAGATAAAATTGCTTCTTCATTAGTATTTATAAATTTTCAGAACAATATCAACTTTTAGATGTGTTTAATAGATAAATCAACTGACTTAATCAGAACTTATAGAATTTTATTAAATTTTGCTCCTTATAAATATCAAACTAGACAAAGTTAGTTGAAAATTAATAACCTTCAATTAAAGTAAAATGTTATCCATAAAGTCAAAAAATAAGCTAATGTTGGAAAAGTATTATTTTTTAAATATTTTTAACTGGATAAATGTTTCAAATGTATTAAATTAATGAATTTTTTTTAAAACAGCTGAAGGTAAAAATTTGGATTAATTGTTGAGTTTTATTAGAAAATATATCGTCACAAGTTGAATCTATTAATACACATTTAGTATAAACAGCGTATTTATTTAGTTTACTCAGTGAAATAATTTTTGTACGTATGTAATCTCTTCAGAGGAAAAATAAGTATAATTCCTAGAATATTAACTTTCTTAACAAAAGTAGAAAGATATACTAGTAAAAATAATGTCAACAGATACAGGAATAATTTCGAGAAGTAATTGCACATATATTCGACAACGAAACTAATTATTTTTCAAACACCAAAAATAATTTTCTTTCATTTCTAATAAATTTAAAGCGGAAAGATTAAAAAGTATAAATTTATTTGCAAACTGCTTTGAGGTAGAATGAATATATTTTTTGTAATTCAAGACAGAAAAAATTAAAAGAAGTTGCAATGATTGAAATGCGCTTTTTATTTTAGCACAATTATGATTTCAATACTTCAGAAAATCACATTTTTATACATAAAAAAGATTCAACTTAAGAATTATTCCGTTTTTTACTTTTATTCTCTAAGGAAAATGCATAAAATATGCTTAAAACATTAGCTAAGAAGCTTCTTATTCTTTAAAGCAAAACGAATACGAATTAGCATTTTTTATCGAAAAATTGCTACAAAATAAGAATTCTTCACATTTTCCTGAATAATTCAAAGCCTTTGGCAAGATTTTTTTAAAACTGAATATAAAAAAATTTTTAAATTATAGGACCCGCTTCAGAATGAATAGTTTAATAAACTGGAATCTTTAAGGGATATTTGTGAAGTAAGCATTTTTATAAAGACTTGAATCTGAATAGTTGAGATAACACACGGATTATAATTTAAGGACTTCTTGTATTGTAAAACACATATTTCTTATTATTTAAAATTTAAATTTAGAATTGATATTCATGAAATTAACTTTTTGTAGTTGAATGTTTTAATCTTTAAATCATAAAATATGTTATTTTATTTTTCCTTTTTAAAACATTAAACATATTTTTAAGCTTCTATATAAAAATTAGATACTTGAATTATCAATCGGACCGGCTGTAAGCACAAAAAACATATTTAGTTTTTCAAGATTCAAAAGATAGCATATCGCTTATGACACTTTTAGACAAATTATTTGATTACAAGAAATTTCACATCGCGATTTCTTATAAACAAAATTAGAATAATTTACTCAAAGTTAATTCATTTTAAAAATTTTTACTTAGAGCTTAAGATTTTTTTTATTATTATTTTGCTACTTTTTATTTTGATTTACCTATAGTTTTATTCATTTTAAATAATTAATTTAGTTTGTCATCGTTAACTTCATCAAAATACAATAAATTAAATGTACAGACCATGTTGTCAGAATGGACGAAAACCGCACCACTAAAAAAGTATTCAATGCCAAACCAATTGGCCCACGATGAAAAGGCAGGCCAAATCTAAGATGGATTGATGGTCTAGAAAAATATCTCTTAGTTTTGAGAACTAAAAATTGGAGAATACTCGCAGAAAAAAGGCTTGGAAGGAAAAGGTTTTTTGAGAAGACCAAGGCCCAACAGGGGCGTCGAGCTACTGATCTAAGGAAGGAATTTAATTTAGATTGTTATTTAGTTATAATTTGCTCATTATTAGTTATAATAGTCTATCATTTTATTATTCATTGTTAAAATTTATTTATTATGTACTTAATTTTATTTTATTAGCCACCAAGAGTACAATTGTTTTATTCAGTATATAAAGTTACCTCAACACTTTTCAAAATTCAAAATTTTTCAGAAAATAATTTCGGTTTCCTTTTTATGATCTCCACATTGCTCCAATTCTTTTCGTCATCTTTCTGGTAAAAACATGATTCTACACTGATAAAACTTCTGATTTATGCTGGCAAAAAATAATCCAAGTTATTTTTGACATCCATTTAAAGTAAAACACTGCCCTCTACATATTTTGTAGGAACCGGAACAACTAATAATCCGAAGGTGCCAGATCTGGAGAATTGGGTTCAATTCATATTAAAGTCATACTCTATAGAGACACGAGGGTTACTGGTAACGAACTTTGTAATTTGGCAGACTATTCTACAAAAGTTTAAGTCACGTCAATGGTAGGATTTCAGCCACTACACACAGATTTAATGTTCATCAGACTCCTACACAATAGGTCTTCAATGGTACGAGGTAACTTGAAAAATATGTAATAACAATTTGTCTTAAATACGAAGTTGGTTGGGGAAAAATACGATTCGGTAAAGAAAAAAGGATTTCACTACTAGTAAAAACAGGAAGCCCAGTGGCTGAGTTATGGCGTATCGCGCTTCCACGAGTCCGAGGTTCAAAACCGCGGGCTTGTCAAGGTCGACTCAGCATTTCATCTCTTCAGTGGGTCAATAAATGAGTACCAAGTTTGCTTGGAAACTAAATACTGGAGACCACCTGACCGGAGCATCTTCTAAAGCACCTCAGCTCCCAAGGTCACGTATACTAAGATAGGTACAGTAGGCCTAGGCTCTCCATGGACTGTTACGCCACTGAGTTTAGTTTAGTTTATTAAATAAACACAGTTATACAAAAAAGTATCACACAGAATATTTTTTTTATATTTCTCATGTTATAAAACTTAAAATCAAAATTTCAAACAATTTCCGAAATAGATCAAGAAATACTGAATTTGCTGAACTGAATTTAGTTTAAACTAGTAAAAGCAGGAATAAGTTCTGATGCAACTGAAATTAACACCTCAATGTTTGATAATTTTATCTAATTATTTTCACAATTTGTATATTACTATTAATAGAAATTATAACTTTTTATTTAGTACCTCTTAGTTTACTTTTTAAAATATTTATTAATTTTTAATTCTATTTTTAACTTGCTATTAATATGAGTTCAGAACATAATTTATTTTTAGCACTATAGAGTCATTCAATTTTGATGAATAAAATATTGATGTAGTTTCATTTTATATTACGATTATACATAGTATTCATCACAATCATTATTTTTATTCTAAATGTAAATATGTAAATATAATAAACACACGAATTTAATTAGGAATGTATTTTTCTAATTTTTCCTATGAAAAAGATGTGGATTTGTAAGGGTTTCTCAAAGTAGGGATTGTTTTCGTTTCACGGAACATCTACGCTTAAGGAATCCAGTTAAGGCTTTAAAAGGGATAAAATGTAAGAAATTAATCCCCAAAGGCAATGGTCTATTGATCTCTTTCATATTTTGATCTCAAATATCGGCAGAACCTCAGTAGAAAATCCATTATCTTCCTCCAAGTTCAGGGGAGGGTGTTTTTGTTTCATTTTTCTGCTCGATTAAGGTAGGCAAGTATAGTTCTCGCATCTCTCCTTATCGTAAGCAAACAGCCCACCTGTAGGGTTAACAACTTAAGAAAATATCCCATATTGAATTCCGTTAAAAGGGTACTTGGCCCTCTATAAATAAAGCCCCTTTCTTTCTATTTTAAACACTTTTAAAACTCACATCGGATACTTTCTGCAATAAGTCGTCCCAGAGCACATCTTTGAAAGTGTATCATTATCATGTTGCTAAGAAAAAATTATGTTGACACTTTTTTTCAAAGTATATATGCAAATTAAAATATTTAAATCATAAATTAGAATTAAATATTATCTATAATTAATTTGTCATAGGCGTTTTCGGAACCGTGATTTTGCAAAAGCGTATAAATGGATAATATTTATGATATTTAGTGTCACTTAGGTTAGAAAATGTATATAAAATTGTTTTAAGAATAGTGTTACGATAAAAAATTATTTAAGTACAATATTTTGACAAAAAATGGACATAGAATGACCCATTTTCAAAATATTCTCCTTTTGTGAAAAGTGCTTCTATTATAATAATATTTTGCCTGTATATAGCTCAAACCTCTGTACAGTGTCTCAACTAGAATTTTTGAAATATATAACTTAGAAGTGGGTTTATCCATGTCTTACGACAACAGAGGAGAGAAATTTTAAGAAAAAAACGCCTCTAACTATTTCAATTGTTTGTAACTCTGAAGATAATGAGAAATTTTTCAAAAATCATAGTTCAGCCCCTGTACAGAGGTCTGAGCTAAATACAGGCAAAATATTATTATAATAGAAGCATTTTTCACAAAAGGAGAACATTTTGAAAAAAGTTTATTTTAAGTTAATTTTTTGCCGAAATATTGAATTTAAATAATTTTTTCAGTCAAAATGTCATTAAAACAATTTTATGCATGTATTTTAATCTAAGTGACACTAAATATCATGAAAATGATCCATTTATGCGCTTTTTTAAAATCACGGTTTCGAAAGTAGTCGGATACCTTAAGTAGCATTTTTTTTTTATGGGAGTGAAAATTTTGCTAAGAAAAGGTTATTTAGCGCAATACACAATATTTGACCACAAACATTACTACAATTCTACGATAACTCTTCTTAATATTATATAAATCATGTTGAATATCTGTATGTTATATTTTTTTTTTGTGATACATTTTTCCGCAAGGTTTTTGGTTGCTTTTTCCCAAAGTTTCAACAAGAATTTTAAAAGGGACTAATCTTACCAAAATATTAATACATTTTAAACAAATATTATAATTTTAAAACAAGAAAAAAATAAAATAATTGCTTTCTGTATATGTTTATTTAAAATGGAATTATGCACATTTTTTGCATCCTCTGTACCTTTGAAAATTCTTTATTAACTTTTTAGGAAACAACTGCCAATACTCAGTATATTTCTGAGAAATATTCGCAACATTTGAATTGTAAAATTTCTCTTTTTATGAAATATTTATATATTTTAACTAAGCAACCACAGTTTCAAAGTTTGTTATTAAATCATTAAAATAAAAAAAAATGGTTTCTGTGATTCCTTTTGCTATCTTACTATATTGAAATATATTTTGTGTATTTTATTTCTAAATATTTCCTTCCATAAGAAAAACGACATTTTTATTTTATAAGAGCAGAAATTTTTGCCAACATCTAACAGAAAAAAATTGTACTCTAATTTGATTCATTTTATAATTATAGGTAAGTATTTTGTCCCTATGCTTAAATTATACATAAGATATTACATATTAAAATGAGGTTTATGATAGTACGTTCAAACTTTGAAGTTCATTCATCACGAGTTCTTAAAAAATTCAACTAATTTTATAAGAAATCACACAAGACTTAATATGAATCTACAGTTTTATTCAAGGCAACACGTATTTTCGAATTGTATTTTAAATTTTTTCGCGCTTTCTAAGCTTGGGCCTTCGAGTTGCTTCAGAGTTCATATTAATAAACAATTAATCAATCGACTTCAATAAAAATTCATTTCTTCTTTCTCTATTTAATATATGTTTTATTATAATTTATTTATATGTGTGAATGAATAAATAATGGGCTATCTCTATTATTCAATTGCTATTATTCATCTTAAAAAAATGAAAGTAATTAAAAAAGCATGCTCAATGTATTTGTTTGCCATCTGAAATGATTATTTCTTAAAATGTTGTTATAAGAATGCGATATCGAGAAATAAGCACTGACTCTGTTGTGGTTTTAAAAAGGTTATAATAAAAATAAAGTTAATTATTTAAGTTTTAAATAACATTTAAAGCCAGGAATAATTACCGTAAACATTGATAAACTCATTCCATTCATAGCTTAAAATGAATTATTGCAAAATTCCTAAATGAAAGCAAGAATCAATGTTTCATGTTAAAGACTAATTGACATAAGTTGGGGCATGCAGCAGCGAAGCCATAAAGTGAATCATGTCTTTCTTTTGCGAAATGGGTATTCACAAAGATTCCGGTTACGCCCACGTTTAATTCCATTGATAGAGGTTTGGAGCAGTTTGTGTAGCCTTCCATAGAAGTTTAATCAACTATATAAATCTAGAACTGTAAAATGTAAAGATATATTTTTAAAAAAATTATTAAAAGTTTTCGATCATTTATTTTCCTTTAATATTCACCACAGATTAATAAAAACGTCCATAATCATTAAAATAATTTTTATTGTGTAGCGGCAATTTTTAACAGGCGTGATTAATAGTCGTTAAATAAATTCAGTACAGATATATTTCCTTTGTTTTAATATGGACTTTATCATAATTATAAATGTCTATCTCCTATATACTTAACTTATAAAATCTAATCAATTCAGTAACTTATAAAAAAAATAATTTGAAAACGATATTTTATTTTTAGAAAAATACGATTATTTAAATCGGAAACATTTAATTTAAAAAAGATACATGTGTAGAAAATTTCAAGTGCTCTAAAATTGAAAATGAAGAATTCTCTAACTTTATATGATAATTATAAAATTTATACAAATGATCTTTAAAAGTATTTATGTCATATACACTCTCTCATAGAATTCTCTGAGGTATTAAAACTTCTGGAGCGTTGTTTCTCATAAGCATTAAAATTATTTATTTATTTTTGTGATTCAAAATGTAAAATAATATTTTTAAAAATCTTATCAACAATTCAAACACAAAAGTATAAATTGAGAAAATAGACATAAGGGTTTTGCAACTGAATCATTAATCAAGAATAAATGAAATTTGCCTATTTTTGAAAAGCACTCATGTGGAATGTGAACACTCTTTTTTCAGATGAAAAATAAATTAGATAAACATTCAATACATCATGCTAATATTTTGTATGCATTAAAAATGTAATTTTAACTCAGTGTTTACTTCAGACAAATGCGAACTGCTATGGAATTACAGATACATTTTGAAAAAAAAAATGAATTTAAATAAAAGGAAGAGTCCCATTGGGAAATAAGAAACTGAATAAATGAAATAAAACAAATTCTGAGAATAAACCAATTTGATTATTTTTTTGCTGATGCAGATAGGTAAATGATAATTGTGTTTTTCATTCAAAATTGGTTTTTTTTTTTTGTCTTTTGTACTTTTTGTTCAGGTTTCTTATCGTGTCAAAGGAGAAACATGTGAAACTTGATTTGATTCGTATTCTAAAGCATCGCAAGGGCTATTGGTAATGAACCTCATAATTTTCAATCATGGTCAAGTGATGAGGATGAGATCTGACCTGGAAACTTCTCTTCAAGCTTTCACAAATCATCAATAAGAGGACTTAAAGCTCTGTCATATTTAACGTGTGCATCAGTTCCTCTAAAGTGTTAGTATTCAGTGGCAGTAGGGCACTAACCTGGGACTTGAAAACCCCGGGGACTACTGCGAATTAGAAGTATATGCATAAATTATAATACTGAATTTTAGATTAATGATATAACATTTGTGTAACAATTGTAATTAGTTGTTTTTTGAGTTATGGAGGAATGCTTTTTTGGTGGTACATTACACATTCAATAAATATGCGAAGTAAGCTTAAAAAAAATTAGTAATTTCTCACAAAATACTTATTACAATAAAGAGTTATGAATAATAAATAAGCAGCCTTTTTAACATTCAGTATTGATTATGCTTATTAAATTTTCCCAATACTGATGACCAAAAATTCTCAATAAGTATAAATGAAAAGATACACATCCTTTAAAATCGCAACAAATCCACATCTTATACGATGGTGACAATAAAACTAATTGTAGAAATTAGAAAATTAAATTCTAATTAAAACACCGTAATTGTAAAAAAATTGCAGTAAAATATCTTTATAGTACATTCTTTTATTATATCTAGCAAACACATTTTGTACATTTTAGCCAACTGTCAAAAATAAAATTTACTTTCAGTGTTTTTAAAAAGCACAATTCAAACCTAAGAAAAAACATTAATAAAAAACATTATTTTTCGCAATTAAAATAACATTTTTAAAAATAAACAATCTCACTTACACATTAAAATCATGCCATCTAACAATAAAACACCCAGAAATATGCATAAAAAAACAACAAAAAATTAGCAAACTCTAATCTTTCTCGGGAAATCAACAAGAAGATGTACGTATCGATAAACAATTTCCCTATCAGCACAATTAATCATAGTGAGAAAAAAAAAGCAACATTTTCGCCGAACTATAAATTCCTTTTCTGTGGCCACCTAAATACCCATTGAAAAGGATGGAGCACCTTAAGTTAAAAGACAAATAACATTAATTTGCGAGCTTCTAATTTGACTTTAATTAAACTGAGGATTATTGCGTTAAGTCATGCCCTACCATCCATATCCGAGGGGTGGCCATACCGATGCTCGCAGCCTCGGTGTGTGTAAGATAAATATTTGAGCTGATAGGCGCTCACCTCTTTTGCTTACATTAAAACCACACCGGAAAAGGCCAAACAGCCCTACCCCTCACACCATACACCCTTAGGAATTAATCACGCCCTTACCTTGCGCCTACATTATGGAAATTTCCAGAGACTTAAGGCGGATTTCAGGAATTCATCTCCCCTGTCTGGCTGGCATGATGGCTCTATTTTCCAGCCTTTCTGCGGTACATCATTACTTCTAACGATGGGTAAGGGGGGTTGACGATGGGAAAAAATAAAATAAGAAGGAAGTAAAACCCCCATTGATTGCACGCCGTTTTAAAGCCTAAATTGAATCTCCTTCAAGGGAGATTCCCTGGAGGTAGCACAGTTTTGTAAACGTGTTTTTGTCTGTGGTCGTTAAGTGTTTTCAAATCCTACAAAGAGAAGTTTTGTTTCTTTGTTTTCCATTAGATTTTACTCGAAATAAATCCATAGTAATTTTTTTTATATCGAAGTGGAATTTGTTTTCATGCTGTTAACACAGTTTTTTAAGTCATTGTTTCATTAATGGTTTGCTATGTGCCAGTAATAGGCAGACAAAGATTTTCAAGCCTGAACGGAAACAACAAATGCGGTTTATTACGCTTCTAAGTAATCAAAATCTGTTATATACACGTGCTTTTGGTTTTATAAAGTAAATTATCTAGTAAAGGAACAGTTTTTTTATGCATATTATTTAATAAAATAATTATTTTATTCTATATTACTCTTTTCTAAAAATACCTGTTAAAATATACTTAAGATATCCGACTACTTGCGACAACACTTTTTTTTAAAAAAAAAAGATATGGGGATTTTTTTAGTGGTTTTTAGATCTATTTAGTATATTTTAAGAAAAATATACTAAAATTAAGGAAAAAGAAGAAACTGCAATCATTCTGCACAAACAGTTTATAAACAATTTTTAAATTTTAATGTGTTGCTTTGCTATTCATTTTTGAAATTACCTTCTGGATAAGAGATATTTTAATTTTTACAAAAGCTAGACCAGTTTATCTTAGTTATTATATGAAATTGCTTAAAATAACAGTGATTATATTCGCATAAAAATATTTCAGTAAATTATTTTCAAACTTTTTTTGAGAAATCGCTATCCCCGTTTGAGCATTTTCAGAAATACATATTCCGATTAAAACGCATTTTAAAGTACATCTTACTTAAAGTTTTGGCAATTGCTTTTATCAAAACACTTTAAATTTTTGTTCTAGTGAACGGAAAATAATAAACTTGTTATTTTTATAAAGCTAATAAGATAACATATAAAATAAAATCATAAAAAAAATTGGCAATTTTCGGCAAATTCACAATTTTAGGGTAGTCGGATACCTTAAGAACAATGAACACATATAATAGTAAACGATAATTAGAATCTTTATTGGAATGAAAACATTTTTTTAAGAAAAAAGAATGGTATTTATCTCGATTAATTATTAATTTCACATTTCGAAACTATACTAGAGCTATTGACAACCGATCTCGTATATTTAAACACTCAAGTGATGAGGACGATACACGATAGCTGAGACTCAATATACAAATTTTCACATTCTGCCAACGTACGAACTTCGGGCCCCAAATTCATAACGCATCAGCCTCTCTGTATTGGGTTCTATTCGGGTTTCTAATTAATCCTCTGGAATAAATCTTTTTAACCGTTGTATGATTATAAATTGGCTTTCCGTGGAGAAACCGTGATTTATGCAAACGTGAGTTGCTATTTAAAATCAAACGAAGAAAGAGAGGGAAGTCAATCGTAGTCAGGCTGATACTGTAAGAGTGTTTAAGTTATACCAATTGAAGCCGTCAGCGTTCGGATATAACAACGGAGAAATGTCATCAGTACTGCGGTATTAACCGTCAGAGAAGTGATATGAGTAATTGTTACATATATCTAGGTTAGTAATAAATTGGCTGTTCCCTTTGCTGAAACTAAAATTTGATAGTAAATAGATACATAAAATAAAGGTGTTGATTTTATTAATATGTCAGTAGGCTTTTAGAGGCACACTGGCACTCCAACCACCGATTCGAACGAAATAATGCCGGTCAGGAATTCATGACCTTGACCACTCGACTATCAAGGTAACATTTTTTATATCAAAATACCAATTTAAATCACAAAATATAATATCAAAAATCCTTTGTACAGTAATTCATATTATTTTATTAAAATTTATATCTCCCTAACATGATTTTTAAACATCTTTAAAATATTTTCTTCTTATCTTACGAAATATAGTTTAAATTATGTATAAATAAGGAACTGCAATTTGAAACCCAGCAGGTAAATTATTAAACTAATATTTTTTCATAACAAATCTTGCAACACAAGTAAGTAGATTTGAAGATTATTTTTTTATTTATTTAATAATATGAGTGATGGTTTTTAAATTAATATTTAAACTTCATTCAAATTAAAGATTATTGATAAAGAACTGTATAATTCCGGGCAATAGTAAAATAATATTTTTGTTAAAAAGTATTAAATTTAAAATACTACATATATACAAATTGCAATTGGTAACACCAATAAGATATGTAAATCATAAAAAGTTATGTATTTATGCAAATCATGGATAATATAATAGCAGAATTAAAACTAATAGGGAAGTAGAAACAGAGCATCATTTCACAACTGATTTCACAATTTTCAAATAACTTCTAGAAACTTAATAAACATGTTTTTATTTTTATTTTGGCCGTCTTCGCCAAATGTACGAGGGCCTGAACTAAACGCGGAACACATTTTCAGACAAAAAAAAAATTGTCAATTTTCGTGAAATTTTGCAGTATTGTAATTCATACATTTGTTTATAATTAAGTATCTTTAAAATTTCAAAACATTGCATAAATAATTATTATTACCTTTTTAAGATGTAAAGGATATCTCATTTAACATTGAGGTATAAGAGAAAAAATGAGAAATACATTTTGTATTAGAAAAAATGTATCAACTTGGATAACATTGAAAAGCATGACGAAATATGTTATGGGGTAGCGATGCCAGAATATAGAATTAATGTGGGAAGATGTTTTTGTCTGAAAAAATCCTCCTAATCTGAGTCATATTCTTTAACATTACGCCGAATACAGCCTTAAAATAAACTTCAATCGCATTAAAAATTTATTTTGATTTCGTTTGGCAAATTATAGATTTCATTTCACACTTAATTTGTCTTTAATTGCTGCACTATTAGATCACAATTAAATAACAAATTAAACATATTTATTGAAAAAACTAAATTGTCTAATAATTATACTTATTTACGTTATATAATTATCTTTTTGTTTCATGTACGCAACTTCGATTTTAATGCAAATGTTTTATTAAGATAACCTTTTAAAACTAAATTAGGGAATTTAATAATAAATTGTAGTGTTTATGATTATATCTTTTTCTATAGGATAAAATTAACTTAAAATAATTAATAATACAAATATTTATAATATAAACAAAAACCAATATTAAATTTAAATATAAAATTTAAGTTCCATTTTTTCTCTCTTTAAGGCCGAAGTCAGGACGAATCTATAGTTTTTCATCTGAAAATCTTTTTCACATAAAATACTGAAAGACCATTAAAATTTAATTTCAATTTAGAGGCCATAAAACTTTTGGAAACCATCCAATGTAACCGATGTCCGATCTTAAGTTTTAAACTAACTTTTTAACTTTTTCGGATAGATTCGGAAAACAAGAAATAATTATTGCAGGTAATTTTATGCAAAACTTACACCTCTGAACAGACTGCAGATTTCGTGTTAGTAAAAATTCCATAATGAAAAAGAGCAAATTGCTTCAAAAATTAGATATTCAGGAAAATCTTGCATATGATTCTTATAGATATCAAATGTATTAATGGAAAGTTCTTTAAACAGTTCTTTACAACTTTTCGAAGGTGTAACAAATATCTACGGTGAATATTGGGAAGGGTTATTACAGTTTCAGACATGATCGATGAATACATACACACATAACACACAACACACACAAGATCAGATGCTTTTTTATGCAATAAATGTAAGGCAATTCCTTGCTAAAAAATTCCTCAATAGATTCATGTGTCATCTGTAGAGTATATAGGTTTTCCTAATTTTTTAATACTTGTCTGAAAGCTAATTATGTGTAATGTTAACTACAGTGTTAAAGAAGAAATATTAATTTCCTTTTACATGACTTTTGACATAAGTAAATGATAAGTAATGCAGCATTATAAATTAAATGTTGCAAATTATGGAAAAATCAAATATGTATTCTTCGACTCCACTGTACGAAATAAACCACGAGAAAATATCTCAAGAAGTTTAATTACCGGGTGAGAGGGATCATCTATAGACGATTATTATGTCTGATTTGCATAATTATAGAGCACCACGATACAATACAAATCGTTTGAATGAAAATAGAACCTATAATTGAAAATAAAGTACGCCTTTCACAGTTTGGTGCAGAAGTGATTTATAAATTTAATGTCAAAACGAATGGAATGCTACTGTAAAGTATGATTAACGAAATAGTTGAGAAACACTAAAAGAGAAATCTAAAAATGTGTGATTGTAGTTGATTATAAGAATATATTATATGAATGGCACAAATATTATACACTTGTTAAATTCATCTTATTATAGATTTGTTATTCCTAATTGTAATTTCCTTTTTTAATAAAAACACACACACACACACACACACATATATATATATATATATATATGTATATAGTAAAATAAAATAAAAGTGATGAAGTACTAGAACCCACAGTGCTAACGCAGGAAGAAATTGGAATTCACCAGACACAACAAATGTAGATACAAAAAAGTCTTTGGACTAAACTGGATACCTATTATGATTTCTAAAGCTGTGTCGCTGAATTAGGCCAGCGAATTAAGGTTAGCAATGCTTTATGGATCCAACTTTCCCCGTACAGCAGAAATTTTCGATATAATAGAAAAAAAACCCACCCAAGTTGAAAAGATATATATATATACATATATATGTAACGGTAGCTGGTGATATTTTTTTGATATTGTTTATATATTGTTCCAAGAAACATCTTATAAATTACCGTTCAACTTTTATTCACACACATATAAACGTAAATAAACAACCACACTTGTATTTCACAATTAACAAGTACGAACACGCAAACCACAAGCTACATAGCTAAGGCTAGAGGTGACGGTATTATGGAGAAGACAAACAGATAAAGAGAAAGGAACTAAGTGTCGCTATTTATACGAGGCAGTGAATGTCGCGTGACTTTTTCTAACAGGAGCTATGATTGGTCAGAAACTAACTCTAGATAGTTTCTGAAGCAATCCTAAAATTCTATTTTAATTAAAATCCGATCATACGGGTAGCCCAGTTAAAATAATTAAACTCGGGTCCTGAAGAAATGGACAATCAATAATTAAAAGATACTAAAAATAAAAGTGATTTTAAAGGGAAATGTTATATATGTATATATATATATATATATATACATAATATCATAATAGGTCTCCAGTTTAGTCCAAAGACTTTTTTGTATCTACATTTGTTGTGTTTCGTGAATTCCAATTTCTTCCTGCTTTAGCACTGTAGGTTCTAGGTATATATATATATATATATATATATATACACGATATATATATATATTAAACATCTTTGGAATTTCTCGAATGAAACAAAGTTTTGCTTAGTTATCATAACATATTTTAACGTCCGATTTTGTTGAAGCTTGCAAAATAAGAGATATGAAGAATGAAAAAATATTCCAATTAAAAGAATCTACAAATAGAAATCTGCATAGAACCAATTTATTCCATAGTATACTTCTAAACATTTTAGCCGTATTTTATGCCTATCAATAAATTTGAACTTAAAAGGGCCTTTCCTGCACATTATTTTGTTCATGTAGTAATTAGTGGGTTCTCACCTTATAAATACATCGTTAATTCTTCTAACGTAATTAAGTTTGTGGTGGTTAACCTCCGAAGAGTTTCTGTTGGTAACTCCGAAGATTATGTTACTAAAATATCTGTCATTGAAACTGTGCATGATAATGGATGTCGAAATCACGAATACAAGTATAGCAAGTTTAATTATTATTTAAGTTTATATGGGAATAATTATTCATGTGAATAAATTAAGTCAACTGGAAGAAAGATATCTATAAGGCTAACTTCTCCTATATCATCTATTCATTGTTTCTGTCCTCTTCTCTATAGCTATTCGCTTTATATAACCAATCTCGTTAACAAATCACATCTCCTGTATGAAGGTAGTGGTTAAATCTTATAATATATAATATTATTTTAAAAAATTCTTAAGTTATTTTCAAAAGGAAAACCTCGTGCGAGAAACCGGTATACATATATATATATATATATATATATATTTACTATAATAAGGAGGCCGAATGAAAGTCACACCATGCACTTCTGGTGATAAAGAAATAGCTTTAATCTGGGCTTACAAAATATCTTTTCCGTTATTGGCTTCACGATATTTCTAACAGCATAGCCGAATTTGATAACATAAGCCAAACATGGACTTTACATTACACGCTTACAATTCCGAAAATGCACTTTAAAGCCGAAGAAGTAGAAAAAATTCATTGTCAGATACAGATTTCCGTGAATAGTGATATAGTGAATAATAATAATAATACAAACATTATCTGATCTGCAAACGATATTATATAAATGCATTAACAAACCAATTAAGTTTACAAAACGCAAAAGATTTTAAAATATTAATTAAAAATTTGAAACCTAGCTTATATGTATATGTTTCTTTTCAAAATGAAACACATATTTAAATAATGTAAAATGACTTAAAGAATATGGATAGAATATTGAAACAATAAAAAAATTATTACGTACATAAATAAAGAAAATTCTAAATTTTAAACATCAACTTCAGAATTCTTAAAATTAATGAAATACACTTAAAAATAGTGTTCTAATATAAATTCAGTTGCATTTTAAGTGATTTACAATTCATACACACATCTTTTCGCTAACATATATGAGAATAAATAATATTTAAATATAGTTATTAATTCAAGAAACACGTTCTTTCGGGGGAGTATAAGAAAATTTCTTATAAGAATGAAATATGTCATAAAAGGAAAATACGAGAAAATATAATTAAAAAGGAAAAAAAAAAACGAATGATAAATGAGTATTATAAATCTTTAAGCTTTTCCATTTTTCAAAACCAATTTTTCACCTTCAGAATTGATTTCCAATATCTGTTTCTTTAAATGAGAAATTCGATTGAAGTGAATCATCGAGCAAAAAAATATGTTGTCAAGAAAGAAAAAAGTTAAAATCGTAGAATTCGGACCGTTTCACATATCTGCCATTTTATCAAATTTATTTGTATTTGATATTAACTTAATTTTTTTAAAGAATATGATAAGCATTAGTACCATAAATTGAAAGCGATAAGAATTGAAATATCCATCTGATTTTTAAAGTAAAAAAACTACTTTAATTATTCTGAAATTTTCAAGCAATTACTTAAAATATGATTAAAAATATTTGCGAAGATTTTTAATGAAGTTCTTTCACAACAAAAATAATTACATGAAATATTAACTGAAAATATTCATATTCAAAAGTATCCGAAAATGGACTGAAAAATTTTAGTAAATTCAATTGAATCTAATCATTTAATAATAGGAAAATATGTATTTTTACTGAATTGTTTCATATATAATTTATTAATGCTAAATAGTAACAATATGTATTCAAAAATTAGCATATGTATCCAAAGATTCTATACACAAAGCAGAACAGTGACTCACTCATTATGAAATCTGCAAACTATTAGACCCATAGATCCGAAATTTTGCAAGAAAGCTCTTTTTGTAGAGTAAAGCTCCGCTCTCTCTAAGAACGGGTTTTGCGGAAGTCCACACCCAAGGGAGTTGTGGGAGCGTTATAGACAAAAATTACCTTTCTTGAGATATTATACCTGCTGATTTGAAATTTGGCAAATATGTTCCTTTTGTTGAGCAGAGATCTGTCAAGATCGGGGTTTCGGGAGAAAATCTATCCCCATACGTTTTAAGAGGGTGAGTGAGTGAATATTAACGCTGCACTATTCAGCTACACAAGGGCTTCGGGCGACGGACTACTTAATTTTGAACCATGGTCAAGTGACGTGGACGACACCTGAGCTGGCACCTACTCTCCTAACTACCACATGAACGGAAAGACGTTTGAGCTCTCGACAGATTTAACGTGAATCGCTCCCCCACACCGTGGGTCTTCAGGGGCACTAGGCTCGAGTAAGTAAGTAAGTGAATATTAACGTCACACTGTTCAGCAACACGAGGGCTTTTTGGCCACGTAACTCGGCATTAGGCTCGAAATCATGACACGCCAGCCACTAGTCCGTTACGTTGAGCACTAGGCTACCCCGGCTACAAAAATTAGACTAAGGAATTAAAGAAAAAATTTTTTCAGCAGACGCGCGAATAGATTACTTATAATTTGATTTAATGTCATGGGATATGTAAAATAATATACAAGAGAAATTTGTGAAACATCCCAGAAGTAAATGGATTTTTAAAAATTTTATTCCGGCTATAAAACGCAACCACTTTCTTGTGTTTCTCCATTTTTTTTATAATTATATTTTATTCTATAATATTTAAAAGAATAGCATTATTTGTAAAAAGTAATCTGATTTCTTCACACGAAACAAATTTTTTTTCTCTCAAGAGATTCAAATTTTATTTGACAATCCATTAAAAATGGAGCAAAAATCAAAATAATTATATATTTTGTTAAATTAGAAGAATGAGTAATATTACAATGTGGGTTAAATTACATCCACTTACGGTATTCTCATATTTTAAATACATGGAAATATGTATATTTACACATATACTTTTTAAAATTATCTGTAACAATTGAACAATTTCATAATTAATCCTCCAACAGCAGGACATTTTTTTTGTATAATTCCTCATATTTAAAACTAAAGGGTTTTTTTAAATCGGAAATTGGGTACTTACGTATTATCGCAACCTATTGGCGACATTACATGAAACGAAACAGATGGTTGCCAACTCAGCACGGACGACACATGCGAAATCGAGGTTGCCTACTTGGCGAGTTATTTTGTATTTTGGAATTATTGTGATAAAACGTAAGTACACGAAATTGATAATAGTCATATGAATTTCATTTAAAAACATTTACAATTCCGTGAAACGTGATAACAATGCAACTCGTGAGAAATTGTCTAGCTTAAAGTTACGCTCAATATCTACATTGATCACAGAGGCTGGCTAAAATTAAAATATTCACATGCCGAATTAATTAAGTTAATGAACAAAATTAATTTATGTGTAAATGACAAATTCCAATAAATGAAAGTTACTTAGGACTTTCACTTGATCCTTGTTACAGGCTTTTATATCTCAGCGATAAAATTGGTGACCAAATAAATGTAATCAGTTCTGTTAAACTAATGTAATGTTAGATTATTTTATACAGCAGTTACAAACGAAATATAAATTGCTAAATTTTTAAAAATACAATGAAATGCTACTTAATTAGGGATAGAATGAGCTACGCAAATTGTACAGCGCTGCGCATCATTTATGGGCAAGTGAGGATGCTGTGGTTGTTCTGAATTAGTTGTTGGAATTACCAGTATGCTTAAACTGCCTGATTTAGACGACTTCGATCGCGGACAAATCGTAGGTGTGCGACGCATGGGATATTCAATTTCCGAAATCGTCAGGCAGCTAGGATTTTCAAGGTTGACAGTGTTAAAAGTATATCAAGAATACATGGATGGTGGACAAAAACTAGCGATCAAGCAAACTGCAACGGACAATTAGCCTTGACAGTGCATTGTAAGAGACCGCTCAGACATACTGTACGTAGCCAGCAAAGCCAAACATTACCTCATATTACCACCCAGTTGGATGACGGTGAGAGTAGTACAATCAGTAAGCGAACTGTGCAACGCTCGCTTCAACGTACGGGTTTCGGGAGCCGTCGACCTACGAGAGTATCATTGCTCAATGCTCGCCGTCGGGCTGTATATCTTGCCTGGGAAAGAGAGCACAGAGACTGGAATGAAGAGGACTGGAAATGAGTAGCATGGAGTGATGAGTCTCGATTCCGACGGGAGTACTGAGAATATGGCGTCAGGCTCATGAAGCCATGTATCCTGCATGCCAGGTTGGAAATATACAAGGGCATGGTGGCCCAATCATGAAATGGGGTGTTCATTCGTGGCAGTGTTTGGGATCGTGGTGCGTGTACCAACCTCCCATAATGCGATTCGGTACGTAGAGTTTCTGGGTGATCACCTCCATCCGCTTATGTTGTTTTGTATTCCACACGGTAATGGAGTTTTCCAGCAAGACAACTGTACATCTCACAAGTCTCGGTTGGCTACTGGCGGATTGGATGAGCATTCCTCTGACTTTTATGTCTTAAATTGTCAATCTAGAAAGCTAGACTTAAATCCTTTTTAGCATCTTGGGATATTTTGGAACAAGGCATGAAAGGCCATCACACAGACCCAACGAACCTTACTGAATTATGGACAGCTTTAGTCAATATGTGGCAAGTCATCCCAGTGGAATGTTTCCAGAAACTTGTTGAATTGATGCCTCGTCGTGTGGCAGCCGTTATCAAAGCCAGAGGAAGCCCAACTCGTTACTAGGTAGGTATCCCTAATTCAGTGGCACTTCAGTGTATTATATTATTTACTTTTAGATGCATATCATGAATAATTAAAAGTTATTGCCAGTGTTTTTATAGAATTCCTTGTAAAAGTACATCGAGGGTATCTTTAAAAATATGTGTGTATACATTGTATTATAGATAGTTAGATAAATTATATAAAAGTTTTATGCATGCATTTAAACAGGGAATCTTCGCGTCTGTACAACTATCCTTTTAAATTTTTTTTCTTAAATGACATTAATATATACTAGATTATAAAAGAAATAACTTTTGTAATAATCATAAAGCCTAAAAAAAATTACACAAATCCTGAAATAGAATGATACAGACGAGCAAATAAATCAAAGAATATAAATGATGATGTTCAACATTCAAGGATGCAAATCAGGTTTGCATGCTGGGATGTATATAATTTATATTAAGAGCATATTTATAAATTATATCAACTACGCTGTTAAAATTCAGTTTATTTCTGTTACAAGAATACAATTATTCAATCGAAATTTCAAACCATGCTTAGTTTACTCAGTTATCGAAATTGAATTAATGTATAAAGGAGGGTAAAAGAATTGTGAGATATTTTCTTATTATTTATTTTCAAGTTATATCGAAATTTTATAAATTGTAATAATAGTATAGGGTTTCTATTTACTGTTGTAATATGATAAACAATTAAAAACCAAGTTTTATCATTCTAATGATTACTAATGTAAATTAAATATACACTCTTTTTGCTATAATGTGTAATGCACCACTTTTTTTTAAAACTTAATATTTGTTTTCCATAGAAAATTAATATTTCGCTGGGCTTAGAAATATAAGTTTATCTTCATGTAACTATCATACATTCTAATAATCTTGTTTTATATTGAAATATTAATGCATTATTCTTCTCTCAAAGGAATATATATATATATATATATAAAAATTCTTCCGACAGTAGTTTTTTTTTTTTTTTTTTGAAATTTTGGGTTTAAAATATTAATTAAACAAATACTAAATTCTCTTTTCAAATATCTGTACCCTAAGATTCCTGCATATGAAGCGAGATTCGTATTCGTACAGCTCTGAGTGTTTTTCTGTGAAAAATTCATGTAATCCATGACATCAAAAACCCAGAAAAAACTGAGTGATCAATGAAAATCAGTAATTTTTTCCAACATATTCATATTTACTACATTCCAATCAAATTCTGGCTATTACTTCTAACAGTATTTATAGTGAAAAATTTTCATTAACCAAAACTTTACACAAACATACGAAAAAACTGAACAATTTAAGACGTAACGACTATTTGCGATATCTCTTATCGGTATTATTTCCTTAATAAAATATTCAGATACATATCCAATCCAATAAAGTTAATCATTTTTTCCACTAACAAATACAATACGATAATCGCTTAGATTTTTTTTGGGGGGAAAAAAACGGGAAAATCCCGTAATCCTCGGTAGTGAATGGCTATTATCTCATTTCCTGACTGTAAGGACATTAATCCTTACACTCGGAGTAGCTTTCAGAGGCCACCTGCTTCTCTAAGATTCTTCTATTCTTTTCCCCTAAAACAATTTGCATTAAGGGAGATTTACAAAGTTTCCAAATGGCCGATAAGATGAACTGCCTAATAAAGGGTACCTCTCTACAGAGTCCCCTAATGTCCGCGTTGTGGCATTAATTGCATTATATCAGAGAACCCGAGTAAATTGGAATTAATTCATGCTACCTATACAATTAAGGGTCCCTTTCCCTGTAGTGCAGTAATTTGCGGTTGAGTTAGATCCAAGGTAAATCTTCGTTCCAATGTTTATTTTTAATGCGCTCTAATTACCGGTGAAGAAAAGGCATATATAGACCTCAAAAGGACATGGTAATGGCTTTTGTCTTTTCTTATTTCGTTCGGTTAATGGAGTAATATTGTCGCTGAAGAGTCTTGAAGATGCAATACGCAGATCAACAGCGCATGAGTTGTTGGATAGGTTTGTTTTTGCATAAATCATAAATAAATGGTCTATTTTAATTTGATTATTTTTACTCCAGTGCTTCTCAAACTTTGGATTCTTGGGACCCAATTTTCAGTCATAATTTTCATTGCGCCCCCCACCCCCATTCTCCATACAATAACAATGTATTGAATTCAGTAATACTATGCTTTGATGCTAAACCTACAATACGACTTTAACCTCTTAAGTCCCACTGACGTATATAAGCGTCTTGGTCAGCCAATGTATTAATTGGTTCAGACGTATATATACGTCTATCCGAAGTACGATCTTTTCAGTAAATTTCTATCCATAGAATTATTCCGAAAGCTTTGAAAATGCAAAAAAATTAATTTGATAGTGTTTGCGAAGGATTTACGTATTTCACAGGATTTGCTTCTTTATTCCTCTTTTATCCCCTCCCTCCTCCAATACATCTCATACGCGAGCCTACATGAAAAAACAGTGGCATTGGGGAGTTAACCGTATAACTTTTAATCTCTGCAGTTAAGGGATTAATTATAAACCGTACACATTATTAAGATAAGTGTTAATTTTTGTATATAATTGTATAATGACAAGCCCATGGAGTCACTGGTAATTATTAAACTTGCTCTTAACTTAATATTGTTCAATTACTTATAAAATACATTGTGAAGTACTGATACATTTATAAGTGTATTATATTGGTATAAATGTGTATTTTATTTTTTGTTATGCCAGAATGCATTTTGTTTGTTTACTTTCAGCAAATTAATAATTTTTTTAAATAATATTTTGTTTTCGACTTTTTAACATCCTCGCGCCCCCTTGTAGAGTTATCACACCCCCTAGAGGGGCGCACCCCACAGTTTGAGAAACTCTGTTTTACTCTAAAGGGAAAATGCTGGTTTGCTCACGAAATTCAAACAGTTCATTTGCTCTTACAAAATAAATATAAAATTTTTTCTTAGCGTACGGTTAAGGTAAATCTTCATTTCATGTTTGTTTGTTTTTAAAAAAAATTAAATAATGTGTAAGGAAATGTAGTATAGGCATTTATAAAGCATAATATAATGGATTCTTAGTCTTTTCTTATTTAGTTCGTTTTGTGACCATAATGAGTCTCGGGGCATTATGGGATATTAAAAAATAACATGTATGATAGTGAACTTAATACTGCATTTGAATATCACGTAAAAATAATTTTTCACAGGGAGCAGTTTCTCCAACAAAAATCTTATTCACGATATATTGTAACAATATTACTTGTCTTACGATCCTACGTTGAAATCGTCAGTACCTAGATAGGAAGCCCCTCTCAAATACCTTCGGGTGGATTCCCTCAGGAATCCGCTCTCTTGTATAATTATCTACATAACAACTAATTATTCTCTAAATTTACTCTTATGGAATTCAAAACCAGCATGTGTCATTCTTTGGTACTTATGTGTTATCGCAACAATCGCCAACTCTATTAATTACTCGCCAAGTTGGCAACCCCGATTTCCTATGTGCCGTACGCGCTGAATTGGCAACAAGGTGCTTTGTTTCATATAATGTCGCCAATAGGTTGCGATAATAAGTAAGTACCCACTATTTTAATATTCATGCATCTATTCACTACACTTTTGCTTAAAAAGAAATGATCACTTGCACACATCAGAGTTCCTTCACAAGGTGTGGCTCTTATATTTAACATCGCAGTAAAGTAGCTCAAGAGGTCAGTTAAAGGAAATGCACATGAGAACCCTCTACAGTTAAATGTTTTAAGTGACATGAAGATGTTACAAGCAGGTATTCATCGTTGGAAAATCCGTATTGTTGGAAAATCAGTATTTGAATAAAATTAAAAAATAAGTTATCTATTTTGATTTGTTTACTTTCATTCTATCTTTTACAAAAAAAATAAAATAAATAAATAAATATTGTGTTTACTTTTGGAATCCAAACATCTTACTCGAATAAGTTAGATACAAGTAAATTTAGTTTCAAAGTTTATCTTTAAAGCACTTGAATTACCAGTCAAGAAAATGTATAGGAATCTCTATAGGACATATGAAAGACGTATTTTCAAGTTTCGTTGAGCTAATGGAATAACATTGTGGTTAAATTTTTGTACGGATAGAATACATGGATGTTTTATGTAGTTGTTAACTGTCAGTCATTTTTTTTCAGCTTTCAAATAAAACCCGAAGTAAGATGTCTATTTGAAATGTTTACTTTCACCCCAGTTTGCTTACAAAAGAAAAGTAATAGATTTTCTGTCTAAATCGAAAAGCTGTTTTGTTTACGTACAGAAAATAGAAGAAAAGCTTATATGCTGTAAACAAATAACACTTTACTGGAAAGGGAAGTCTCGATAAGTCTGAAATTCACGTACTCTCTGTTGAGTCGAAAAATTTCACGACCTGTTTAAAAATATGATTTGATATAAATAGATTCTCTTAGTGCTGAATTCCTATAAATATTCTATTTTAATAAAGAAGATATTGTTACGAATTTTGTGTAAAATAGTGTAAAAAATTTGTATTTGGATATGTAATGTATTTATCTTACTCTAAATTAGATTTAATTTACCTTAAAATTGTAATATTCAGAAGCAAACGCCGTCCCTTAGGTTATAATGGTAATTCATTAGGAACTTCGTGAAATCTTGGCGATAGAACCAAGTCGGTGTACTTTTTGGCGACCAATTTGGCGACTTTGGTACCCATTTTGACGACTTGACGATCATGTTGGCGTTCCGAACCCTCTGGATTCTTCTAGAAATTAGAAGAGAAATCCACTAATTTCAAGACCTATGACGCAAGTGTGTTTTTCTCGAATTATCCGCGATAGCTATAAATAGAGAAAGAGCTCACCGAAAGTGAGTCAGTCTGGTTTTGACTAGCAATCAGTTGTTGAAGCTAATGGTGATTACTTCGGCTGTTAAAAGAGCGACTGCTTGTGAATAATTTTTTTATACGAGTATTTAAGACACCTATAATTGTATCTGATTGCTGCTGAAGGTGTGAAGACCTTCTGATATTTATTTTGTGAATATTGCTGCTGAATCCTGTATTTAAAGGATTGGATTTTCTACAATAAATTCTCATTGCTCTGAAAGGATTGTCTTGTTCTTTATGACTGACCTGAATAAAATCCTCCAAACCCGGATCAACGTAACAATATAAATAAATTTAATATCTACTATCAAGTACTTCGAATCACATAAATTATACACAAAATGACTCATTAAAATGTAAATAAATTTGAACAATGTGCATTCTGAATCTACGCAATAGTAAAATTTAACAGCTTGTTTATATATTTTGTTATACAAAACTGCAAGTACCCCTTTGATACAAAAATGCAATGCAATAATAATTTTTCTCAATTTGTTCATTTAAATACTTAATGGCCGAGGTAGCTTAGCGATCATGGTCATAACGTACCGTGAGCTCAAACCTTAGTACCACTGAAAACCCTCCGTGTAGTGGTCTGACGCACATTAAAACTGTCGTAGGTCAAAGTCATCACAATGGTGTTGTGTGGATGTTATGAGAGTAGGGTAACAGCTCAGGTGTTGTCCACATCATTAGACCTTAGTTCAAAATTTCGAGGTTCGACATCAATAGCCCTCTCATTGCTTTAATTTTGCCAATAATTAACACTCACTTCATATTTATTATAACTTTTAATTTAAACAAAACAAATAATAATAATAAATTCTAGATGTAAATTATTGTATTTTTTCATAAAATGAAATTCTTTTATTTAAGTTTAAATAAGGAACCTATCAAAGATATTTTATTAATCTGGATGCCGAATAAAATTTTTATTATACGGATTTTATCAAATAATTTTCTTAAAATAATGTCACTTTGAGAAAACTGTATGGAATAATGATTATTTTTTTTATTAATCCTTTAAGCAGTGATTCCCAAACGGGTCCACATCGACCCCCAGTGGTGTATGATTACCTGCAAGAAGCGAAAAATAATTTGGGGGTAAATGGGGGTCTACGATATAATGGCTCTTTTTAAACCAGATCGTCGCAAATTTTAAAGAAAATTTAATCAAATTTTACCTGTTCAACAGACTTATTTACTAAATTTAGTGAGGTTAATTTGCAACTAAGAAGCAACTTCATAAATTTTATTAAAACAAAGGCCATCTTTTCAGCCTTTCTTGCCAGAATTTAGCTAAAGCAGTATAGCATCGGACATAGAGAATTTTCTCAGTTTTTTAATTGGCCTCAGACGATCTATCAGAAAAATGACGTTCTAATCTACTTTCAACATTTAAATACCCCTTTTTTCAGATTTTAAATCTAGGTTTGAGAATTCTTTGAATGTGATAGTTTCCACAGCAAACAAATTCATAGGGTCACACTGAAAAAAAATGTGATACTCCAAGAGAAATGATCGGAATAGGCAGCAACGGAGAAAAAGTAAAGTTTAGAAATAGATGTTAGCCTATTGGTTTTAAAAATGCATATCTGTTATTTATCCCGATTTATGTGAGAAAGTTTTTAATTGCTTTTCCTAGCGAGAAGGCGTTACAGCGTGGTTGTATATCTCCAGAATAAAAGAAAGAAAGAAAAAAAAATGAACACCATTAACCGACAGGGCTAAACCTGTCACGATTGATACCAAATGTTGAAAATTTGTTATAAAGGAGTAATGTTTTTTAAAAAAAATGTAAAACGTTTAAAATATAATCATAATTTTAAAAATTACAAGCATATCAAAATTAAGGAGTATTAATTACGTTTTACATTGCGCATGTTATCTTCTAAAACAGTAGCTCTAATTACTAGCAATAAGTAGATTTATAAAACTAAATAAATCCTTATTACATTGTAGCATTTTTTGATAAACAGAATGATATATAATATTTTTAAAAAAATAAAAATCATTAAATTTTTAAATTTTTTTGAAATAAAAAAGATATTTAATATTAAAATTATGTAGAGTTTAAAGAGTATGATACATTTTATATTTCTGTGAAATTTTATTAATTAAAGACTACAACTTTAGAAAATATACATAGCGTAAAGCTTACTTAATGTTTCTTACAGAAATGTTTCTTATTTTGACATGCTTATAAATTTTTAAACTATGGTAATATTTTAAACATTGTATACTTTTTTAAAACCTCATTTCCTTATAAATAAGGTGTAAAATAATCGAGTTACTTAATTTTAATTTCAAAGAATTATATCTAGTAAAAAACTGTTTTCATTTTGAGCACTCAAGACAAAATTAACACCCCTAAGGTCCACTATTTCAGATCAATATTTTTTCCTTGATATGTCTGGAAATAAATGACATTGAAATTTCAGTTGACTGCCATTACTTTATAACTTTTTAACTAATTAATAATTTTCAGTTTTTTCTCCATTTTTTACAGATTTTCACCTTTTGTTACAATGTTTGGGTAAAAGCTGAACATGTTTCCTCAATTTTTTCAAAACTAGGAAATTTACTGTTTTCGTTACTGAATAAATTGGATGCTAAATTTTATAAATAAGATTTAGCAACAAATATGTAGTAGGATTCAAAAGTTCCCGGACTGAGTCAACAACTTGAAAAATATTACCAATTAAACTGCTGAAACACATCCTCCTTCAAAATAAAACCCTTGAGTAGCGACAAACTTTTGCCATAGCTTGTAAAGGTCATCGAAACATTTCTGGAATCCATTTCAGCCATGCCATTTAATTCAGCCTGCGATGCACTTTTAAGTTCATCTGCAGATTGGTCTTCGTTTAACATGAGGGGAACGATATGTTGACACATCCCATGCATGTTAAGATGCTTACTCAGTATCCATTCACATGTAGTCGAGGATATCCCAAATGACTCTGCTATTGTTTGAAGCCTGTTCTTACGTATCGTTGCAGAAACTTTTTCGATGTTTTCAGTGGTGAGGGAAGTCTGTGAACGTCCAGAGCATTTGTCATCTTCGACACTTTCCCTGCCTTCTCTGAAACGTCGATGCCACTCAAAAGCTTGCGTTCGCGATAATGTATCAAAGTTTTACACCTGATTTAAAATTTCGTAAGTCTACGAAGCAGTCTTTCCCAAGCGAACAGAAAACTAATATCCATTATTGTTCAACAAACACCGACGACTAAATACATTCACCTACAAAATACGTTGCCATGGCAACCCACCGATCACGTGATTTGGAACAAATTTTGTTTTAGCAAATGGGAAGAATGCAATAACAAAGAAATGTTATTACAGTCGCTCTACTGCAAACATTTCCCGCATTATAGCCTCAGTCCGGAAACTTTTGAACACTACTAGTACATTAATTCATATAGGAAAACTAAAAAGAAATTTAACTAAATAAAATTTTAACACAGACAAAAGAGGGAAAGAAATAAGCTTTGAAACGGGATTAAGTAAAGGGAAAATTAATTTAAGAGCGTGAGAGGGCGCTGAAATAAAAAAAGAAAAGCCATACCACAGAAAACCAAGATTAGAGTTCCACAGTAATTTCGGTTAATGGAAATGTAGACTCAATTGATGTGATTATGAGAACATTCCATTTGTAAACAATTAGAGTAATACTGAAAGAAGGAAGTTGGAGGTACTGGAGTGTTTGGGCTAAGAAAGACCCTTTGTACTAAATACAGATAAGGGACTTGAAGGGATCACTTTAAGACGGAGGTTTACGAACTGTTTTACGTGACAGGAGACTTAATAGTGTATACATGGACGGGGTCAAACAAAGAGTAACTACACAGTTACTTCTGAGTTGGGAGTGATTACGGTAAACATATTCAGAATAAATATGTTTGAGACATTTATTCTGTACATATTTATTCTGTCTTTGCGGTAAATTACCGCAAGCGCAGGGAAATAGTACAGCATTGTTGGGAAAATAGATACATTCATGAATAACATATGAACAATTTTCACATTGTATATTGTTGCATATATGTTAGTACAAATTTGAAAAATATATCAAAGAATTTTAAAATCAGTAGTTTGATAAAAATGTAGTATTTTAAATTTTTTTCATACATGTATTATTAATTTAGGTGAATGTATAATAACGTAACGCAATAAAACAATAAAAGGGCTACTGATGACTGAACTTGTATTTCTTAACCTCGGTCAAGCGACAAGGATGACACTTGAGCTGAATTACTCTTTTCAAACTACCACACCACACCAATGGGTGGAGTTAGAGCCTTGATAGGTTTAACGTGCATCGGCCCCTCTACAAGGTGGTTCTTAAATGACAATGGGTTCAAACTTATGACACTCCAACCACGAGTCCGATACCATAAGAATTTCGGTAGAAACGACTAAGAAAAAGAATAAATATCATGCTAAAAAATGACAATTGTGCAAAAGGAAGTTAGTTATTTGTCCGTTCAATTACTTTAAATTTTCTTCACTTATTGAAGAAAGTTGAATAATGGAAACTGATGTAAAGCGAAAATAATGAGTATTTTTATTTATTTATTTATTTTTATAATTTTGGAAATGAATAGAATTCTAAAAATGATGGTAATGCAAATTGTAATATGAATAAAGTTTCGATGCTTGGAAGCGTTTTACTTGAAAAAAATTTTACAAGTTTCATGAAATATTTTTGTTGAAGATAAATAATCAATGAAAATCATTCAAAAATACGCAACTATAAAAATAGTCTCTAATAATTTTAAATAAAACATAAGTCTTTGAAAAACTTAACATACTGACCATAAGTGTAGCATGCATAAACACAATTTTTCGAAATTCATAGGGTAAACAGATAAAAGAAATTAATGTAACGATTAAGTTTTGAAAAAATATATATTTTTTTATTTTTCAGACTAATTAACAACATGATTACGTAATGTAGTACTTGATTAGTAGGATATTTGTGCCAAAAATGCTTGACATATGTGAATTTCCTTTTAATGTTATGCAACAAATATAACAAAATTCAAATTTCAACGATTTTCTCGTACACTTTTATTTCGACACATCCTTCCGCATTGAGAACTCATTCATTTCAATGTAAAATCACTTTCAATAAATTTGACTCAAAAGCTTTGATCTAGATATTTGGTGCGAAATGTTTTCTTAGAATACTCAAATAATAATAATAATAATAATAAATTTTTTTAAAAAAACACGATTCTGTGATTAAAATTTGTGAATTGAATATGCATGCTTTGAAAATATATTGTGGTCAATAAAAATAAATCTCATCAATTTTATATTTCTATGAATCCAGAAGTATTTTTGAATTTTTAATGCTCGACAGTTAATAAATATCTTAAGAATAGTTCTTAAAAGAGAAGTCATGAAATATCACGAGCAAATAAATATATTTGATGCTTAAATTATTCATATGTTCAGAATGTTTTTCTTCAAGAAATTACATTCTTAGAGATAAATAATTTTCAAGAGACTTCACTAACTAGTAAACAATAATAAGAAAACCTTGTTGAACAGTTTTGGAATATAATTTAAATTTTAGCATTGAAGTATTTACATCCAGAAAAAGGGGCCTTGGGTAGCCTAGTGGTTAGAGCATCCGACTCCAGACTGGAAGTCCTGTGTTCGATGCCCGATGCCACCCAATACCCTCCGAGTACACACGGAGTACGTGCTCGTTAAATCAGTGGGTCCGAAATTCTTATTGGCTGAACCACGAGTGCAGGGGACTGTAGAATATTTCCCTCCCCTTCAGTTCCATGCCAACATTGTGGAGGTGGAGATAAGTGGTGTCGCCATCTATCGTTCCTACGGGAAATTTCGCCGAGCTAATTCGTACTGTCACTTCTAGCCCCTTCCCACGATGAATTTCGTGGACCTCCATCTGACTACGTCAGACAGGTGGCATATGCCACAACAGCACACATGCAGAAAAAGAAAAGAATATTAGAAAAATAACTTTATTTGTAACTTTCCAAAATTTAATGGATATGGCTTTTATTCAGTACATAGAAAGTAAGATGATTAACATAAAAATGATCAATAAAAGAACAAATTGATATTTTAAATGTTTGGATGAATGTGAAGAGAGGAAACACACACACAAAAAAAAAATCACACTGTGTTTAAATATAAGCATTTATAAAATCGAGCACATGATATTTAATCGTTCATCAGGAAATCGTTTTTACTTTGATCTGATAAAACCTTAATCAACAAATTATTTATGGTTCTATAAATTATAAGAGAACTTTTATTTAATTAAAAGTGCATAAAACTGATTTCTAAAGCGAGAAAGTAGTAATCTCTGCAATACACATTTTTTTTTATAATTATATTATACCAAAAATAGTTCACTTCGGTTGCCATGGGCCCAATCTACTGCTCGGACTCACGTGCCTGGCTGCGGTCGACTTGCCAAAAATAACTTCTTTTGTTTTCTTTGTATTGAACTTAATTTTTTTGTTTCGTGCTTGTATTTATTAATTGTAATTATTTCTTTCTCTCGTGCTTTTATTATTATTAATTGTACTCGAATTTATAAAAGTCAACTGTAAATCTAGTTATCAAAATTTCTGGAAAGTTCGATGGCAATATATAAGGAAATTAAATATTCAGTTCATGAAATAAAATCTTGAGTTGTGACCAGCGAGAGTTGTAATCATTTTATTTGAATATCCAATTCCAAATAGAGTTTAACCTACGCGACAATATTAAAACAGTGAGATTTATTTTAAAATCAGCTACTCTTAAAGAATAAACTCGTTAGAAAATATTTATTTTGCCACCTACGACACTCAATAATGCTTATCTAAAGATAATTTTTGATACGGAGGTAAGTATGTTTAATTAAGTCATCGGAGTAATTATCTGACTCTCTTTAGTGAAGTATTGACCATTCCCTTCTCATCAAGCTAATCTCAGGCACGTCTTCATTGTTCAAACTGCCAAGAAAAGTTTATTCTACCTGAAAGACTTATTACGAAACTAGAAATTTCTAACAAAGAGTTTTACCCCCTTGGGGGGGGACAGATATGGTTCATAGAGTTAAAGATGAATTTTGGTCAATATATTTATTACATGTACTAATTTAGTAACTACAAATAAAAATAACTTGTATTTTAGAAATAACTTTTTTTCTAGAACATATGATTAGGATAGTTATTTATAGATAATAAAATTGTTTACTTTTCAAGTTATAAGTTCATCAGTTTATTATAGTATGTGATGCGATTAAAAAAATTGCCTTTCAATATCATGTTAATAAGTTCTTCATTTTTGAGTATAATTTCAGAATTTATTAATTTTAAAGCCATTTAAATAAAATACATTGTAATATATAAAGTGTTTCAGATTCCGTTTGTTTTAATTTTTTTTTAAATATTATCTAGCAACAGCAGTTTAAATTGGAAAATATATTGTAAGAGGTAAATTTTGAAACTCAAGTAAACGGTAAAAATATTTGATGAATTTAAAATAGATATTTAAGAAAGTTCAGTTATAAAGTTTTAATAAAAATTATCCGTATTTTGAAAGAATTTGTTTTATTGAAATCAAGAGAAGCATTTTTTTTTTATTGTTATTTTTTAAAAATAATTCGAACTTAAGTCAAACAAAATGCTGTCACGTTTATTCAAAAAGTGTTTCCATTTTTTCTGAAACATATTTATTTTAAAATTCAACATGTATAAAAATTATAGAGAGTTTCTCTGGATGTAATTTGTATTAGTTTTAAGCATAGTATTTATGTTTAAAGTTAAACATGAATTTGATATCACAAATTTGTGGAACATTACAAAGCCCGCATACGAAATGACATTCAAGTACACTAACTGATGATTTTAAACGTGCATACATATTTTAGAATGCTTTACATGTCACTAATAAATACACCACTTTCATTTTAATGTGTGCATAGCACAGAAATCTACAATCATAATTGCTGATGAATGGCAACATGTAGATATAAATTAGTGAAATGCAATGGATATGAAAAAAAAAAATTATACTACTGACAAATCGTGAGAAAAGTGGTTTCTCTTTCATGGTGATATATATTTCAGAAGTTAGTCTAACGGTAATAATTTTCTCTGAATTGCATTATCTTGGTTAAAAAACTCAGGGGAAATGTTACTGAAGTTTTAGATCAAATTAATGAAACAGTAATTATTTTTTTTTATATTTTATACATATGCAAGAGGAAAGGTAAATTTTTATGTATGCATTGCTATTAAATATGTATGAAATATTAACTTATAAATAGCATTAAAATTGATATTATACATATTTTTACAATCTGAACTTACTAAAAAAGAATAATACATTTTTTGGATATAAAATGCAAGTTATCTTTATTTGATAAATTATTTCGTTTTTTGTTTACCTTTTACATTTATTTGTGTAAGATACAATAAAATTTTAACCAACCCTCCGATTTTCCCAAAAGTGTCTATTGTATCGGTTGAGAAATTTTTGAAAAAAGAGAGATTACTGATTTAAAGAGTAAGTTATGAAACCATAATATTCTCTTAAACAGATATGTTCCTGTCTTACTCAAAATGAACTAGAACCTGAAAAGAATGTAGAAATATAAAAAATGAAACATTTAGTCATCATTTATTCAAGGATTTTAAGCCTTCTAATTAAATTACCTAAATCCCATATGCGACATCACATATATCCAAAAGCTCTAGTCTTCACAGCAGACTTAAGGTATACGAACACGTTCAGAGTACTTTTGTAAAAATAGCATATTAATACATTACAAACACTTTTTAATGGATCAATACCAATACATACTAATACTAGACCCCCACACACGCACACATACATAACATTATGTAAAATAAACTAACTAAATTTTACAAAAATCGCTATTATAAGTGAAATTTTAGCAATTTTTTAAACATCCCTTAAAGCAGTTAGAGAAAAAAGTAATCAACTTATATCAATAAAAGTATTACAACTTATATCAATAAAACTACATGCATTTATATAAGCAATGCACTATAAAATTTTAATGTTTTATTAACTCATAAAAATTTGAGAGCTGATCTAATGAATATTATAAGAAACGTGACATATTTATGAGTCTATTATTAAAATAACAGACTATAACTTTAAAAAATATTCATTTACTAAGAATTGTATTGTAGCACATTTTTCTAGAAATTAATTTAAATATCGGGTTAAGAGAAATTTCATAGAAATACATTTGTACTATTTTGAATTATCAGACTCGCATCAATAGATTTTGAGCAGTTTAAATGCCTACTTCTAGTAGATAAAGACCTATTTCCTGTTTTTTTTAATTGTACGTCGTAGTTCATTGTAATTTGGCCTCTATGTAATGTAGAGAAACAAAATAATATATGTTCCTTTCCGCTAAAAGATATGAAAAATAATAAAATAAAATTTAAAAAAAGAAACTAAAAATGTGTGTTTTGATCGAAATAAGCCATTTCAACGTGTTCGGATGCCTTAAGTAAACTACTTTATTCAAAATAATTATTTATAGTAATTTTCTCTTATATTTAGATTCGGCAAAACACTAAAATAACTCATCATATTATTTGTAATAGCAATAAAATTAAGATTAATTAAATAGCAGTTTAGACTCATGTTTAAGGTATCCGACTACGTTCGAAACCGTGATTTTAAAAAAAAGCATAAATGGATAATTTTCATGATATTTAGTGTCACATAGATTAGAATGCATGTATAAAATTGTTTTAAGGACATTTTGACAAGAAACATTATTTAAATACAATATTTCGGAAAAAATTAACTTAGAATAATCTTTTTTCAAAATGTTCTCCTTTTGTGAAAAATGCTTCTATTATAATAATATTTTGCTTGTATATACCTCAGGCCTTTCTACAGTGGTTCAACTAAGAATTTTGAACAATTCACATTATTTTCAGTTACAACCCATTGAAATAATTATCGGCGTTTTTTTCTTATAAAATTTCTCCCCTCTGTTGTCGTAAAACATGGATAAACCCACTTCTAAGTTATATAGTTCAAAAATTCTAGTTGAGCCTCTGTACAGAGGTCTGAGATATAGACAGGCAAAATATTATTATAATAGAAGCATTTTTCGCAAAAGGAGACTATTTTGGAAATGGGTCATTTTTTGTTTATTTTTTGTCAAAATATTATACTCTTAAATAATTTTTTACTCTAATAAGATTCTTAAAACAATTTTATATACATTTTCTAATCTAAATGACACTAAATATCATAAATATTATCCATTTATACGCTTTTGCAAAATCACGGTTCAAAAAGTAGTCGGATACCTTAAATAATGCTTATTTAAGGCAGAAATTTCATTTCGGATTAGTATTCACAACATTCTATTCTAAACAAAGTGACATATCTATTTAATGAAAAAAGTACGAACTTGAAACTATTATAAAAACAATTCCATTAATACTGAGTATCCAAGTTGTATATTTTTGTTAAACAAACATCTAATTATTTGCACTGCAATACGCACGTAATTCACATGAATATGTTAAAGGAAACTCGTGTCTCCTCTGGAATGCGCAACGCATGTAAAGCGTTAACTTTCCTAATTAGTTTCCCGTTACGTACATTACAGGCTTAAACACGAAACTCCGCCAAATTCACGTCAGTTAGCGAAACATTAAGTGATTAGTAAGCGTCGCTCGTTAGAATAAAACTCCTCATTTATTTACGCGTGCTAATGAATGGCTTTTCAGACATCTTTTAATCTTTCTTGGCCTCTTCAAAATTTTGCAATTTCTCCTTGGTGAACCATTCAACTGATTCATCCCGCAGCTTTTAGAAAGAAAACCTACTCACCGTGACTAATTTGGTTTTCCCTCGTATTTCCAGGAAAAGTATGTATCGTATATATGTTGCCCAATGAGTTTTTATTGCATCAGATCAAAGGTACACGCATATTACACCAATTCCTTAATTCAATTAAGGAATTTGTAATTAGATAGGATGCTGAGAATAGACCGCAGCAATTTAGGTATATTTAAATGATGTTGATGTTTATAAGCATTTATGGTACTGTTCTTTATTAACAAAGCATAATTGGAAGGTATTTTACATGAATCTACAGGTAAATTTCTTAAAAGTATACGAAAGAAATAATTATTTTTTGTAATTTCTCAAAGCGCGCATACGCACAGTTCCTTTTTAAACGTGTGTGTAAAAATTTATTTACTAAACATAAATATTTTTTTGGTCATATAAATTTGATAAATTAATTTCTCTACAAGTGAACATTGAGTAAGCTCTACATAATGTTTTATTTTATCGAAATTTTTAATTTACCATTTGAATAATACACAAATTACATACCATTTTTTTTTACTTTCAACTAATGTGCATTATTTTGGTATTTTATCAAATCTCAAACACTGGGATTAGCATCAATTTTTTAACATTTAGATTTGAGAGCTTTTTTGTATAAGTCAGATAAATACTTACAAATCATTTAAAGCTATATTTGCAATGAATACCTTGCAAACTATTAATCACAATAGAATAAAAAAATCTGTAATAAAAAAAAATCTGTAAAAATCTGGCGTACAACGCGCACCTATACTTTCAAGCTGCATTTTTTTTAATTTTTAGGTATATTCACCGTATAACGCATACCTTTTTATTTACAAAGAAATTTTCATTGTATGAATGCAGTGCTCTTATGCTTAGAAGTAATTTATTCAAGGTACTATGCCAAGCTTTTGAATAAATAGTATATTTCCAAAATTACTCTTGTCCATAAGGTATGTATAATTTCTTTTAAGTAAACACAGTATTTCAATATATATAGAAGTCTAAATTCCTTTATGCCAGTGTTTCTCAAACTGTGGGGCACGCCCCCTAGGGGGTGTGATAACCCTACAAGGAGGTGGGGCGAGCGCATCGGAAAGTTGAAAATAAAAGATTATTTAAGAAATTATCAATTTACTAAAAGGAAACCAAACAAAATGTATTCTGACATAATAAAAAAAATACACATTTACTCTGATATAGTGTACGCACAAATGTATCTCAGTACGGTACAATATATTTGATACGAAGTTTAGGGTCGTATTGTAGCTTTAGCGTCAAAGTATTATACATTATTACTGACTTCAATGGGGAAGGGGGGTGCGATGAAAATTCTGATTGAAAATTGGGTCGCGAATATAGAAAGTTTGAGAAGCACTGCTATCATTTTTATACCCGGCGTATAACGCGCACTCGTAAATTTCAATCTTACTTTTCGCATAGAAAATGCGCGTTATACGCCGGATATTACTGTATTTAAAAGAGATTCACACACACACACATGTTGCATAAATACAAATATACTTTTCAATATTAATTTAATACGCAGAAAAATATTCATTTAAATGAGCTGGGAGAGTGCTTATTTAATTCTAGATCAGGGGTGTCCAACCCAAATGACCTTGCGGGCCACTTCGGAAAAACATTATAGTCTCGCGGGCCACTTCGGAAAAACATTATAGTCTCGCGGGCCGCACATTAAAATATGTGCCTTTATTTCAGATTTGGAAACAAAAAACATTTATTGGAGTGAAAATTTAAAACAGAATGAACTATTATTATTGTTTTCATTATTTTTCATGTATACAGACATAGATAATATAATAATGTTTATATAACACAATAATGGAATGATTAAATAATGTTTAAAATATTACAGTTGCCATTTTCTTGAAAATGACGGTGTTCATTTTGAATTGATCTTTCGTTTCTCATTGTTGAAATTTGATTGAGCTGCCATTCGCAAACGATTAAGCATACATTGTCCTTTACCTTAACCGACCTGAATATTTTTTTAAACTTTATAAAACCTCTCTGACTGCCTCTTGCTTTTTGAGCACTCCAAACAGAAAAGGAGAAAGGGAAATGAAAGTCGCACACACAAAGAATCATGTACAAAGCAAATACATTGTAGATTTATATATGTGTATAAATTTCTCCTCAAATAAATTTCAAAATGAAAAAACTTTTAAAACCTGATGTTTAAATTTTTTAAAAAAAGAATCGGCGGGCCGCATCTTACGTACTGGCGGGCCACATGCGGCCCGCGGGCCGAGTGTTGGACACCCCTGTTCTAGATGAAGAGTTAAATTTTGAAAGTAATATTTGAGACCCCATCAATTTTTTACAGAGCTAATGGCTTTTTTTAAAAAAAAATCCATTGTTGAACGTCTAAGAGTTTTAGTAAGCTTTTTTAAAATCTGTGCGATTTTTAAATTAAAAGCCTTAATTTTAAATAAAGCCGTATTTCATATTTTGAGAACCTTTTTCTGGAAGCATGTTGTTATATCTTGCCACACGATTTTTTAAAAAGCAATGAATAATTTCAAAATCCGATTCAGTACCCGAAGAAAAATGAAAACTTTTCTTCCTAAGTATTTGTTCTTTATTGATGACGGGGATTGATATCAGTTTACAAATTTTCCCAGCGGTAAATGTTTAGATGGTATTTATCACATTTAGACACGAGAAATAAAAAAAAAATCACGTAATTTTCCGAAGTCAAAATTTATTAGTATCCAAAACGAGGAACGTTGAAATAAAGATTGCCGCATGCCACTTTTGTCGGAAATATGTCTGACTCAATTTGCTTGGAATTTTAATGTATGTGTGGAGTCCAATTTCAAAATCTTTTTTCCCCACGATTATGAGGAAATATATAATACAATTACAATGATTTTAAAAAAACTCCAATGATCTTATACACAAAGAGAGCTTTTGTATGAAGACGAGAGGATGAGGATAAAGTTTGAATGATACTCACACAATGAAAGATAAAGTTCCTTGACATTTCAGTGGTCTAGTACAGCTGACAAATGAAGAAACTTTGCATCAATCAAAAAGATTATTCAAATGCGTTTTTTTCAGTTCTTAAGAAATTGATTAAAACTTCCTATTTGAAATGAATTTGGAAGTCCCAAGGAGGGCATTTGGTAAAAAATGTATGTATAATTTTTGTCGCTTGTGAAAGTTCATCATGTCTCTTGAGCAGTAACTGAATGCTTCTTGAACAGATTGATGACTTTCTGTAGTAAAGAAGAGTTACGGCTAGATCATTTTAAATACTTAAGAGAAAAACAGCGATCTCACAATTATTTTAGTATTATTCACTATAATCAAGCTCTTACTAATGTTTTATGGGTTTACATTTACATATAAAATTAGATATTGCATTAATAAATGAATGTAAAATTTTTGTGCATTGGTACTTTCTTATCTTCACTGCTTCGTTTAGTATGGATTTATTCTATTTTATAATCGTTCTTCTTACTGTCAAATCACGATCGTTTTCGGAAGTCCATTAATGTAGATATGATTTTAAAAACTGAAGGGAATTCCATTTTCTAATTTTTTTATTAATAATTTATTTTCAAAGTAATCGTGAGGAAGGATTCAAGGAGAGACCAGTTTTTAGTTATAGAGGATTACTATTTTATTTTTTTCTCAACGTGTTCCCGATTAATATTGGAATATTTTGAGTTTGAATAAAGATCTAATCAGTAATCAGTGATTTAATAAATTAGTAATTTGGGCTTGTGTGATCACATTTTTTTTACAGTACATTAGCATTTCTTTAAAGTGTATATATTTAAAACTACTACTAAGAATTTGTATAATATGGTATGCATTAATAACAACTATTACTAAATTGTTTTTGTCTTGTATTTCATCTTTGAATTTACGATTAGCTGATTAATTGTTTATTAAAGTCGCTTTAAGAAACAACAGAACATCAATTGGCGACGAGCTTCAAATTTTGAACTTCGGTCAAGTGACTAAAATAATACCTGACCACGTCAATGGAAAAACTTTGAACCAAAGCATATTTTATGTGAATGAGTCTTTTTACTTGGCAGGGTGAGTGAGTGAATATTAACGTCGCACTGTTCAGCTACGCGAGGGTTTTTGGCGACGGACAACGTAATTTTGAACCATGGTCAAGTGACGGGGAAGACACCTGAGCTGGCCCTCCCCTCTCCTAACTACCACACCACACCAACGGAAGAACGTTTCAGCTCTCGACAGATTTAACGTGCATCGTTGCCCTACACGATGGGTGTTTAGTGGTACTGGGGTCGAACTCATGACATGTCTGCCATGATCTGATACCTTGACCACTGGGCTACCGCAGCCCCCTTTTACTTGGGAGGTCATTAAGGGGAGTAGGAGACTTCTCTCTATATATATACAGACAATGTTAAATCGGCTGATTTCGATGTACCATTTTCTCAAAGTCTGTTGTATGTACATGACTGAAATTTTTCATACAATTAAAGCACACCTTTTTCATTATACTGAAATGCGCGTTTAGTTAATTTTGAATTTTTTCATAATATATGAAATAAATTATCAAACATTGCGAAATTTTACCCAATTTTCACATAAAAAATTTGTAAAAACTAAATTTTTGAGTTTTTTACAAAAAGCTCATTTCAGTATATATTAGCCATCATTATCAATATCATAAAAATTTTACATACCTGTGAACAGTAATTTCTCAGAAAAGGTACATCGAACATCAAAATTACGATTTTTTTAGAAAAATTGATTTTAATGTATACAGTGAGACTTCTAATCGGCTAGGAAATAAAAAAATAAAAGGCTCAATTTACAAAAAATAATATATGTTTTGGTTTATATCAGATGTTCAACTTGTAAGCAAAAACGAAGTACTTTGTTTACATTTTTCGCCTTTCAAATGGGCGTGGCCCAGTTTCAACGATTATTTAAAAATAAGTTTTAAGAGCTTCTAATTACCCTAGAGGTTAAAGTAAGGTATTTTTAGAAAGGTTAAAATCAATACAATTTGAAAATGTAAAAATTTCAAATTGTCAAAAAAATAAGATTTTAGCTTTCCAACACGTCTTAAGGTTTTATTAGATTAAAGTAGAAACTACTCACTGATGTAAGATTAAATATCATGCTCGCTTTTATACCTGATTATATTATCAAAGGTGTGTTTTTTCGTATGTTCTCTCCTCACATTCATAAACAATCAAATTAAACATTTAAAAAATATCAATATATTCTTTTATGGATCATTTTTATGTTAATCATCTTACTTACTATGCACTGATTAAAAATGATATTCATTAAAGTATGGAAAATTACATCTTCCATTGGAGTTTATTATTTCTAATTACCTTGGAGGTTAAAATTAGGTATTTTTAAATAGGTTATAATCTATACAATTTGAAAATGTAAAAATCTCAAATTGTCAAAAAAATAAGATTTTAGCTTTCCGACAGCACTTAAGGGCACTGAAACTGGAACCCTTGGGGATAACAGCACCCGAAAACCTTTGTATTTTGAAATTACTGCAGATAGTTAAAAAAAAAACCTTCATAAAATCTAAATAGTTCAAAAGATAAAAAAAACTATTTTTTAACTGAAATTCTATTTCAGAAAATGTTTACTATTCATACGAGAATGATTTCTTTAAAAATAAGAGTTCTGAGAACGAATAGAGACATTTTCTTATAGGAGACGACTCAGTTAAACGATTTTCTTTTGAAAAAAGTTTCGATAGTTTCGTTTCTAGTTATATCATAACATAATACCAGGATTTTCAAATAAAGTAGAGAAGAAAAATTCTGGACTAAATAAAATATTTTTTTATTATTAAAAACATGAAGAGTATGATTTACATGAAGAGTATAATTTTATTATTAGTCTCTTTTTGTTATTTTACCTGTAATTTGAGCAGAAATTCATTTTTTACATATCAATACTTCAGAGTTATTCAGACACCTTTAGGGTCATAATAATGCAAATTAAAGAAATACATCAAAACGACTAACTATCTAACCATCGATTACTTTTTGAAAATAATGCATACAAAATATGTTAAGGAAAGCTAAAATAGAATAACTGGCAGTGCATTCTATTGTTTGTATAGCTCTTATAAATTGTAATATATACTAAAATAAGAGTTTTGAGATGTTCTATTTTAGCTTTTCCCAGTCACTTTTAATTTCAGTCAACGTAGAACCACATATTGTTTTTGCCGTGTGTTTATTACTGGAATGCATACGAAAGATAGATGAACAGAAACATATAACAATCACAGAAGAATACAGATTTTATTACAAACGATGATCCCAGCAAAGAACGGAAGAGAGATACGCTGCTTTCCTTTCGAGAAGGGAACCCATTTCAGGCGAAGGTCCGATTTCATTTCCCGAACATACATCCATGCCTTACTCGGGAACCTAACCCAAAATGCCTTACCCAAACCCACTCGATTGCAAGCCGAGTGTCATAACCACCATACTGGATGGGACGGCGGAACCACATATTACATTTATATTAAGCAAGTTTGCGCAACATAAGACTATTTCCTGTCAGTATCTTACCGATAAATTACTTTTCTATTCTTAAGGGCAGTTTTTAACAATTAGAGGACTTATGTTTCAAAATTTTAAAATTTCATCTTTTTTATATGATATATAGCCAAACCCCGATTACACAAATTTTGTGATTTAACTAATTGTTTTTTCTTTAATTAAAATGAAGGCAAAAAACTCCTATTTAACGAATAATAAACCCAGGACCAAAGGATTATTTCAACAGTGTAATTTTTTTTATAAATTTTTATTAAAAAATTGGATTTTTTTCAGATGATATTCTTCTTGTCTGGAACAGAAAAATGATTTTTTTCTTGTAAATGGCAAATTTCGACGGGAAAGGGTACAAACCATTAATAGATTTTAAAGGTGCAGGTGAGTCATTAATGCAACGTACAGTGTGAGTTTTGCATAGGACAGGAAACTCCTTTCTTATCTCATCGCACTCCACAAAGCAAAGGAAAATTTCAGCTTTTAATGCCTATTTATTATACATATGTTGTGGGATTGCCTATCTGCGCTGCTGTAGCTGATTGTTGATTTATCGGAGCCAACGAATAGTGATTCTGACGCAAAAAATGATGATGAAATTCTCATCGACACTGTTACATTTTGTAACGCTTCACATTGTATGGAAATTGGGAAAACATACCTCATGCGGCAGGATGTGAATGAAGAAGTATTTATTTTCTCTGCATTAAGGTATCCGACTACGTTCGCTACCGTTATTTTAAAAAAGGCAAAAATGGATAGTTTTCATGATATTTAGTGTTTCTTAGATTAGAATACATGTATAAAATTGTTTTAAGGATATTTTGACAAAAAACATTATTCAAATACAATAGTTCGGCAAAAAAAATTAAATTAGAATAATTTTTCTTCCATATGTTCTCCATTTGTGAAAAATGCTTCTATTATAATAATATTTTGCTGTATATAGCTCAGACCTCTGTACAGAGGCTCAACTAGAATTTTTGAAATATATGACTTGGAAGTGGGTTTATCCATATTTTATGACAACAGAGGGGAGCAATTTTAAGAAAAAAATGCCAACAATTATTTAAATTCGTGGTAACTCTGAAAATAATGTGAATTTTTCAAAAATTCTAGTTGAGCCTCTGTAGAGAGGTCTGTGCTATATACAGGCAAAAGATTATTATAATAGAAGCATATTTCACAAAAGGAGAACATTTGGAAAAAAGATTATTCTAAGTTAATTTTTTGCCAAAATATTGTATTTAAATAATTTTTTTTTGGTCAAAATGTCCTTAAGACGGTTTAATACATGTATTCTAATCTAAGAAACACTAAATATCATGAAAATTATCTATTTCTACGCTTTTTTTAAAATCACGGTTCCGAACGTAGTCGGATACCTTAATTCGAAGAAAGAACTCTCTCGAGTCAAGAATCAAAGATATTGTCGAGCATCTATTAGCCCCTATTTTAAAATTTTCAATCAACTGACAAGTAATAATTCACTAATAGTACTTTTAGCTGCTGAAAAAAAACACAAGTAATATAAAACAAATTTTTTAAAGTCAATTCCTACTTAGATCAACAAAGAAAAATTTTATTTTAGCTACTTTTTATTAAATAGTTACAATTAATATAACTATGTATATACATAGAACAGAATCACAACATTAACGTAATTAATTTTTATTCATTATCATGAAAGTATCGTATGTCATCCAAAACAATCATGTATATGAAATTTCAGTTCAACTGAATGCTTTAAAACGTGAGAAAAAAAACCTTTTCAAGTTTTGACACAAGTCGTCAAAGTTGCTGTAATTCTAATTCTTTAAATAATTAGTTTTAACCAATTAATTTTATTAATTATAATTAAATTATTGTATTGTCATCCAAAATAATCATGTATATACATGCGCGAGGGGAACGATATGTTGACATCCCATGCATGTTACATATTGCCACTCAGTATCCATTCACATGTAGTCGAGATATCCCAAATGACTCCTGGCATATTGTTTGAAGCCTGTTCTTACGTATCGTTGCAGAAACTTTTTCGATGTTTTCAGTGGTGAGGGAAGTCTGTGAACGTCCAGAGCATTTGTCATCTTCGACACTTTCCCTGCCTTCTCTGAAACGTCGATGCCACTCAAAAGCTTGCGTTCGCGATAATGTATCAAAGTTTTACACCTGATTTAAAATTTCGTAAGTCTACGAAGCAGTCTTTCCCAAGCGAACAGAAAACTAATATCCATTATTGTTCAACAAACACCGACGACTAAATACATTCACCTACAAAATACGTTGCCATGGCAACCCACCGATCACGTGATTTGGAACAAATTTTGTTTTAGCAAATGGGAAGAATGCAATAACAAAGAAATGTTATTACAGTCGCTCTACTGCAAACATTTCCCGCATTATAGCCTCAGTCCGGAAACTTTTGAACACTACTAGTACATTAATTCATATAGAAAACTAAAAGAAATTTTAACCAAATAAAATTTAACACAGACAAAAAAGAGGGAAAGAAATAAGCTTTGGAAACCGGATTAAGTAAAGGAAAAATTAATTTAAGAGCGTGAGAGGCGCTGGAAATTAAAAAAAAGAAAAAGCCATACCACAGAAAACCAAGATTAGAGTTCCACAGTAATTTCGGCACGGAAATGTAGACTCAATTGATGTGATTATGAGAATATTCCATTTGTAAACAATTAGAGTAATACTGAAGAAGGAAGTTGGAGGTACTGGAGCAAGCTTGGGCTAAGAAAGACCCTTTGTACTAAATACAGATATGTACCTGAAGGGATCACTTTAAGACGGGAGGCTTACGAACTGTTTTACGTGACAGGAGACTTAATAGTGTATACATGGACGGGGTCAAAACAAAGAGTAACTACACAGTTACTTGAGTTGGGAGGATTACGGTAAACATATTCAGAATAAAATGTTTGAGACATTTATTCTGCACATATTTGATGTTCTGTTCCTTTGCGGTAAAATTACCGCAAGCGCAGGAAATAGTACAGCATTGTTGGGAAAATAGATACATTCATGAATAACATATGAACAATTTTCACATTGTATATTGTTGCATATATGTTAGTACAAATTTGAAAATATATCAAAGAATCTTAAAATCAGTAGTTTGATAAAAATGTAGCATTTTAAAATTTTTTTTCATACATGTATATTAATTTAGGTGAATGTATAATAACGTAACGCAATAAAACAATAAAAGGGCTACTGATGACTGAACTTGTATTTTAAATCCTCGGTCAAGTTTAATGCATGCATTAATTTGAGCTGAATTACTCTCTTTTTCAAACTACCACACCACACCAATGGGTGGAGTTAGAGCCTTGATAGGTTTAACGTGCATCGGCCCCTCTACAAGGTGGTTCTTAAATGACAATGGGTTCAAACTTATGACACTCCAACCACGAGTCCGATACCATAAGAATTTCGGTAGAAACGACTAAGAAAAAGAATAAATATCATGCTAAAAAAATGACACCAGTAAAAAGGAAGTTAGTTATTTGTCCGTTCAATTATTTTGCAAATTTCTTCACTTATTGAAGAAAGTTAATAATGGAAACTGATAAAGCGAAAAATAATGAGTATTTTATTTATTTATTTATTTTTATAATTTTGGAAATGAATAGAATTCTAAAAAATGATGGTAATACGCCAAATTGTAATATGAATAAAGTTTCCGATGCTTGGTGCTGTTTTACTTGAAAAAAATTTACAGTTTCATGAAATATTTTTGTTGAAGATAAATAATCAATGAAAATCATTCAAAAATACGCAACTATAAAAAATAGTTCTAATAATTTTAAATAAAACATAAGTCTTTGAAAAACTTAACATACTGACCATAAGTGTAGCATGCATAAACACAATTTTTCGAAATTCATAGGGTAAACAGATAAAAGAAATTAATGTAACGATTAAGTTTTGAAAAAATATATATTTTTTTATTTTTCAGACTAATTAACAACATGATTACGTAATGTAGTACTTGATTAGTAGGATATTTGTGCCAAAAATGCTTGACATATGTGAATTTCCTTTTAATGTTATGCAACAAATATAACAAAATTCAAATTTCAACGATTTTCTCGTACACTTTTATTTCGACACATCCTTCCGCATTGAGAACTCATTCATTTCAATGTAAAATCACTTTCAATAAATTTGACTCAAAAGCTTTGATCTAGATATTTGGTGCGAAAATGTTTTCTAGAATACTCAAATACACACACACAATAATAAATTTTTAAAACACGATTCTGTGATTAAATTTGTGAATTTAACATGCATGCTTTGAAAATAATATATTGTGGTCAATAAAAATAAATCTCAACAATTTTATATTTCTATGAATCCAGAAGTATTTTGAATTTTTTAAGCTCGACAGTTAATAAATATCTTAAGAATAGTTCTTAAAAGAGAAGTCATGAAAATATCACGAGTAAATAAATATATTTGATGCTTAAATTATTCATATGTTCAGAATGTTTTTCTTCAAGAAATTACATTCCTTAGAGATAAATAATTTTCAAGAGACTTCACTAACTAGTAAACAATAATAAGAAAACTTTGTTGAACAGTTTTGAATATAATTTAAATTTTAGCATTGAAGTATTTACATCCAGAAAAGGGGCCTTGTTTAGTGGTTAGAGCATCCGACTCCAGACTGGAAGTCCTGTGTTCGATGCCCGATGCCACCCAATACCCTCCGAGTACACACGGAGTACGTGCTCGTTAAATCAGTGGGTCCGAAATTCTTATTGGCTGAACCACGAGTGCAGGGGACTGTAGAATATTTCCTCCCCTTCAGTTCCGCTGCCAACATTGTGGGAGGTGGAGGATAAGTGGTGTCGCCATCTATCGTTCCTACGGGAAATTTCGCCGAGCTAATTCGTACTGTCACTTCTAGCCCCTTCCCACGATGAATTTCGTGGACCTCCATCTGACTACGTCAGACAGGTGGCATATGCCACAACAGCACACATGCAGAAAGAAAAAGAAAAGAATATTAGAAAAATAACTTTTATTTGTAACTTTCCAAAATTTAATGGATATGGCTTTATTCATACATAGAAAGTAAGATGATTAACATAAAATGACTTCAATAAAAGAACAAATGATATTTTTAAATGTTTGGTTGAATGTGAAGAGAGTTCACACACAAAAATCACACTGTGTTTAAATATAAGCATTTATAAAATCGAGCACATGATATTTAATCGTTCATCAGGAAATCGTTTTTACTTTGATCTGATAAAACCTTTAATCAACAACAAATTATTTATGGTTCTATAAATTATAAGAGAACTTTTATTTAATTAAAAGTGCATAAAACTGATTTCTAAAGCGAGAAAGTAGTAATCTCTGCAATACACATTTTTTATATCACTCAGTATTATACCAAAATAGTTCACTTCGGCTGCTGTATGGGCCCACCTACTGCTCGGACTCACGTGCCTGGCTGCGGTCGACTTGCCAAAAATAACTTCTTTTGTTTTCTTTGTATTGAACTTAATTTTTTTGTTTCGTGCTTGTATTTATTAATTGTAATTATTTCTTTCTCTCGTGCTTTTATTATTATTAATTGTACTCGAATTTATAAAAGTCAACTGTAAATCTAGTTATCAAAAGTTCTGGAAAGTTCGATGGCAATATATAAGGAAAGGAAATATTCAGTTCGTAAAATAAAATCTTGAGTTGTGACCATGAGAGTTGTAATCATTTTATTTTGAATATCCAATTCCAAATAGAACGTTTAATCTAAGCGACAATATTAAAACAGTGAGATTTATTTTAAAATCAGCTACTCTTAAAGAATAAACTCGTTAGAAAATATTTACTTTGCCACCTACGACACTCAATAATGTTTATCTAAAGATAATTTTTGATACGGAGGTAAGTATGTTTAATTAAGTCATCAGAGTAATTATCTGACTCTCTTTAGTGAAGTATTGACCATTCCCTTCTCATCAAGCTAATCTCAGGCACGTCTTCATTGTTCAAACTGCCAAGAAAAGTTTATTCTACCTGAAAGACTTATTACGAAACTAGAAATTTCTAACAAAGAGTTTTACCCCCTTGGGGGGGGACAGATATGGTTCATAGAGTTAAAGATGAATTTTGGTCAATATATTTTTTACATGTACTAAGTTAATTTAGTAACTACAAATAAAAATAACTTGTATTTTAGAAATAACTTTTTTTCTAGAACATATGATTAGGATAGTTATTTATAGATAATAAAATTGTTTACTTTTCAAGTTATAAGTTCATCAGTTTATTATAGTATGTGATGCGATTAAAAAAATTGCCTTTCAATATCATGTTAATAAGTTCTTCATTTTTGAGTATAATTTCAGAATTTATTAATTTTAAAGCCATTTAAATAAAATACATTGTAATATATAAAGTGTTTCAGATTCCGTTTGTTTTAATTTTTTTTTAAATATTATCTAGCAACAGCAGTTTAAATTGGAAAATATATTGTAAGAGGTAAATTTTGAAACTCAAGTAAACGGTAAAAATATTTGATGAATTTAAAATAGATATTTAAGAAAGTTCAGTTATAAAGTTTTAATAAAAATTATCCGTATTTTGAAAGAATTTGTTTTATTGAAATCAAGAGAAGTATTTTTTTATTGTTATTTTTTAAAAATAATTCGAACTTAAGTCAAACAAAATGCTGTCACGTTTATTCAAAAAAGTGTTTCCATTTTTTCTGAAACATATTTATTTTAAATTCAACATGTATAAAAATTATAGAGAGTTTCTCTGGATGTAATTTGTATTAGTTTTAAGCATAGTATTTATGTTTAAAGTTAAACATGAATTTAATATCACAAATTTGTGGAATATTACAAAGCTCGCATACGAAATGACATTCAAGTATACTAACTGATGATTTTAAACGTGCATACATATTTTAGAATGCTTTACATGTCACTAATAAATACACCACTTTCATTAATGTGTGCATAGCACAGAAATCTACAATCATAATTGCTGATGAATGGCAACACATGTAGATATAAAATTATGAAATGCAGTAAATGGATAGAAAAAAATTATACTATTGACAAATCGTGAGAAATGTGGTTTCTCTTTCATGGTGATATATATTTCAGAAGTTAGTCTAACGGTAATAATTTTCTCTGAATTGCATTATCTTGGTTAAAAACTCAGGGGAAATTTTACTGCAGTTTTAGATCAAATTAATGTAACAATAATTAATTTTTTTTATATTTTATACAAATGCAAGAGGAAATGTAAATTTTTATGTATACGTTGCTATTAAATATGTATAAAATATTAATTTATAAATATCATTAAGGTTATATTTTTACGATCTGAACTTACTAAAAAAGAATAATACATTTTTTGGATATAAAATGCAAGTTATCTTTATTTGATAAATTATTTCGTTTTTTGTTTACCTTTTTGGCATTTATTTGTAAGATACAATAAAATTTTAACCAACCCTCCGATTTTCCCAAAAGTGTCTATTGTATCATGAGTAAATTTTTGAAAAAGAGAGATTTATCAAGGAGGTTACAAACCAAGTTAATATTCTTTAAACAGATATGTTCCTGTCTTACTCAAAATGAACTAGAACCTGAAAAGAATGTAGAAATATAAAAAATGAAACATTTAGTCATCATTTATTCAAGGATTTTAAAGCCTTCTAATTAAATTACCTAAATCCCATATGCGACATCACATATATCCAAAAGCTCTAGTCTTCACAGCAGACTTAAGGTATACGAACACGTTCAGAGTACTTTTGTAAAAATAGCATATTAATACATTACAAACACTTTTTAATGGATCAATACCAATACATACTAATACTAGACCCCCACACACGCACACATGTACATAACATTATGTAAAAATTAAACTAATCTGAATTTTACAAAAATCGCTATTATAAGTGAAATTTTAGCAATTTTTTAAACATCCCTTAAAGCAGTTAGAGAAAAAAGTAATCAACTTATATCAATAAAAGTATTACAACTTATATCAATAAAACTACATGCATTTATATAAGCAATGCACTATAAAATTTTAATGTTTTATTAACTCATAAAAATTTGAGAGCTGATCTAATGAATATTATAAGAAACGTGACATATTTATGAGTCTATTATTAAAATAACAGACTATAACTTTAAAAAATATTCATTTACTAAGAATTGTATTGTAGCACATTTTTCTAGAAATTAATTTAAATATCGGGTTAAGAGAAATTTCATAGAAATACATTTGTACTATTTTGAATTATCAGACTCGCATCAATAGATTTTGAGCAGTTTAAATGCCTACTTCTAGTAGATAAAGACCTATTTCCTGTTTTTTTTAATTGTACGTCGTAGTTCATTGTAATTTGGCCTCTATGTAATGTAGAGAAACAAAATAATATATGTTCCTTTCCGCTAAAAGATATGAAAAATAATAAAATAAAATTTAAAAAAAGAAACTAAAAATGTGTGTTTTGATCGAAATAAGCCATTTCAACGTGTTCGGATGCCTTAAGTAAACTACTTTATTTACACTAATTATTTGTTACTCTGTAGTAATTTTCTCTTAAATTTAGATTAAGCAACACACTAAAATAACTCATCATATTATTTGTGGCCAGCAATAAAATAAGATTACCCAAATAGCAGTTTAGACTTCATGTTTAAGGTATCCGACTACAAAACCGTGATTTTAAAAGCATAAATGGATATTTTCATGATATTTAGTAAATACCATAGAATGCATGCATAAAAATTGTTTTAAGGACATTTTGACAAGAAACATTATTTTAAATACAATATTTCGGGAAAAAATTAACTTAGAATAATCTTTTTCAGTGTTCTCCTTACCAAGTTTATTATAATAATATTTGCTTGTATATACCGTGGCCTTTCTACGTGTAGGAGTTCAACTAAGAATTTTGAACACCATACTATTTTCAGTTACAAACCCATTGAAATAATTATCGGCGTTTTTCTTATAAAATTTCTCCCTCTGTTGTCGTAAAACATGGATAAACCTAATTTTATTATATAGTTCAAAAATTCTAGTTGAGCCTCTCGATCAGAGGTCTGAGATATAGACAGGCAAAATATTATTATAATAGAAGCTATTTTTCGCAAAAGGAGACTATTTTGAAATGGGTCATTTTGTCATTTTTTGTCAAAATATTTACATTTCCTTAAATAATTTTTACTCTAATAAGATTCTTAAAACAATTTTATATACATTTTCTAATCTAAATGACAAATTAAATATCATAAATATTATCCATTTATACGCTTTGCAAAATCACGGTTCAAAAGTAGTCGGATACCTTAAATAATGCTTATTTAAGGCAGAAATTTCATTTCGGATTAGTATTCACAACATTCTATCCTAAACAAAGTGACATATCTATTTAATGAAAAAGTACAGAACTTGAAAACTATATGTAAAAACAATTCCATTAATACTGGGTATTCAGGTTGTATATTTTTGTTAAACAAACATCTAATTATTTGCACTGCAATACGCACGTAATTCACATGAATATGTTAAAGGAAACTCGTGTCTCCTCTGAATGCGCAACGCATGTAAAGCGTTAACTTTCCTAATTAGTTTCCCGTTACGTACATTACAGGCTTAAACACGAAACTCCGCCAAATTCACGTCAGTTAGCGAAACATTAAGTGATTAGTAAGCGTCGCTCGTTAGAATAAAACTCCTCATTTATTTACGCGTGCTAATGAATGGCTTTTCAGACATCTTTTAATCTTTCTTGGCCTCTTCAAAATTTTGCAATTTCTCCTTGGTGAACCATTCAACTGATTCATCCCGCAGCTTTTAGAAAGAAAACCTACTCACCGTGACTAATTTGGTTTTCCCTCGTATTTCCAGGAAAAGTATGTATCGTATATATGTTGCCCAATGAGTTTTTATTGCATCAGATCAAAGGTACACGCATATTACACCAATTCCTTAATTCAATTAAGGAATTTGTAATTAGATAGGATGCTGAGAATAGACCGCAGCAATTTAGGTATATTTAAATGATGTTGATGTTTATAAGCATTTATGGTACTGTTCTTTATTAACAAAGCATAATTGGAAGGTATTTTACATGAATCTACAGGTAAATTTCTTAAAAGTATACGAAAGAAATAATTATTTTTTGTAATTTCTCAAAGCGCGCATACGCACAGTTCCTTTTTAAACGTGTGTGTAAAAATTTATTTACTAAACATAAATATTTTTTTGGTCATATAAATTTGATAAATTAATTTCTCTACAAGTGAACATTGAGTAAGCTCTACATAATGTTTTATTTTATCGAAATTTTTAATTTACCATTTGAATAATACACAAATTACATACCATTTTTTTACTTTCAACTAATGTGCATTATTTTGGTATTTTATCAAATCTCAAACACTGGGATTTATTAGCATCAATTTTTTAACATTTAGATTTGAGAGCTTTTTTGTATAAGTCAGATAAATACTTCCAAATCATTTAAAGCTATATTTGCAATGAATACCTTACAAACTATTAATCACAATAGAATAAAAAAATCTGGCGTATAACGCGCACCTATACTTTCAAGCTGCATTTTTTAAAATTTTTAGGTATATTCACCGTATAACGCATACCTTTTTATTTAAAAAGAAATTTTCATTGTATGAATACAGTACTCTTATGCTTTGAAGTAATTTATTCAAGGTACTATGCCAAGCTTTTGAAAAAATAGTATATTTCCAAAATTGCTCTTGTCCATAAGGTATGTATAATTTCTTTAAAGTAAACAGTATTTCAATATATATAGAAGTCTAAATTCCTTTGGCGCTACAGTGTTTCAACCAGTACTGCCCTAGTGTGATAACCCTACAAGGAGGTGGGGCGAGCGCATCGGAAAGTTGAAAATAAAAGATTATTTAAGAAATTATCAATTTACTAAAAGGAAACCAAACAAAATGTATTCTGACATAATAAAAAATACACATTTATTTCTGATATAAAAAATGCACAAATGTATTCTAAAGTACGGTACAATATATTTGATACGAAGTTTAGGGTCGTATTGTAGCTTTAGCGTCAAAGTATTATACATTATTACTGACTTCAATGGGGAAGGGGGGTGCGATGAAAATTCTGATTGAAAATTGGGTCGCGAATATAGAAAGTTTGAGAAGCACTGCTATCATTTTTATACCCGGCGTATAACGCGCACTCGTAAATTTCAATCTTACTTTTCGCATAAATCGCGTTATACGCCGGATATTACTGTATTTAAAAGAGATTCACACACACACACATGTTGCATAAATACAAATATACTTTTCAATATTAATTTAATACGCAGAAAAATATTCATTTAAATGAGCTGGGAGAGTGCTTATTTAATTCTAGATCAGTGTCCAACCCAAATGACCTTGCGGGCCACTTCGGAAAAACATTATAGTCTCGCGGGCCACTTCGGAAAAAAACATTATAAGTCTCGCGGGCCGCACATTAAAAATATGTGCCTTATTTCAGATTTGGAAACAAAAACATTTATTGAGCAGTAAATTTAAAACAGAATGAACTATTATTATTGTTTTCTACTTATTTTTCATGTATACAGACATAGATAATATAATAATGTTTATATAACACAATAATGGAATGATTAAATAATGTTTAAAATATTACAGTTGCCATTTTCTTGAAAATGACGGTGTTCATTTTGAATTGATCTTTCGTTTCTCATTGTTGAAATTTGATTGAGCTGCCATTCGCAAACGATTAAGCATACATTGTCCTTTACCTTAACCGACCTGAATATTTTTTTAAACTTTATAAAACCTCTCTGACTGCCTCTTGCTTTTTGAGCACTCCAAACAGAAAAGGAGAAAGGGAAATGAAAGTCGCACACACAAAGAATCATGTACAAAGCAAATACATTGTAGATTTATATATGTGTATAAATTTCTCCTCAAATAAATTTCAAAATGAAAAAACTTTTAAAACCTGATGTTTAAATTTTTTAAAAAAAGAATCGGCGGGCCGCATCTTACGTACTGGCGGGCCACATGCGGCCCGCGGGCCGAGTGTTGGACACCCCTGTTCTAGATGAAGAGTTAAATTTTGAAAGTAATATTTGAGACCCCATCAATTTTTTACAGAGCTAATGGCTTTTTTTAAAAAAAAATCCATTGTTGAACGTCTAAGAGTTTTAGTAAGCTTTTTTAAAATCTGTGCGATTTTTAAATTAAAAGCCTTAATTTTAAATAAAGCCGTATTTCATATTTTGAGAACCTTTTTCTGGAAGCATGTTGTTATATCTTGCCACACGATTTTTTAAAAAGCAATGAATAATTTCAAAATCCGATTCAGTACCCGAAGAAAAATGAAAACTTTTCTTCCTAAGTATTTGTTCTTTATTGATGACGGGGATTGATATCAGTTTACAAATTTTCCCAGCGGTAAATGTTTAGATGGTATTTATCACATTTAGACACGAGAAATAAAAATCACGTAATTTTCCGAAGTCAAAATTTATTAGTATCCAAAACGAGGAACGTTGAAATAAAGATTGCCGCATGCCACTTTTGTCGGAAATATGTCTGACTCAATTTGCTTGGAATTTTAATGTATGTGTGGAGTCCAATTTCAAAATCTTTTTTCCCCACGATTATGAGGAAATATATAATACAATTACAATGATTTTAAAAAACTCCAATGATCTTATACACAAAGAGAGCTTTTGTATGAAGACGAGAGGATGAGGATAAAGTTTGAATGATACTCACACAATGAAAGATAAAGTTCCTTGACATTTCAGTGGTCTAGTACAGCTGACAAATGAAGAAACTTTGCATCAATCAAAAAGATTATTCAAATGCGTTTTTTCAGTTCTTAAGAAATTGATTAAAACTTCCTATTTGAAATGAATTTGGAAGTCCCAAGGAGGGCATTTGGTAAAAAATGTATGTATAATTTTTGTCGCTTGTGAAAGTTCATCATGTCTCTGCTATGCAACTGGCTTCTTGAACAGATTGATGACTTTCTGTAGTAAAGAAGAGTTACGGCTAGATCATTTTAAATACTTAAGAGAAAAACAGCGATCTCACAATTATTTTAGTATTATTCACTATAATCAAGCTCTTACTAATGTTTTATGGGTTTACATTTACATATAAAATTAGATATTGCATTAATAAATGAATGTAAAATTTTTGTGCATTGGTACTCTCTTCTTTATCTCTACCGTTTCGTTTAGTATGGATTTATTCTATTTTATAATCGTTCTTCTTACTGTCAAATCACGATCGTTTTCGGAAGTCCATTAATGTAGATATGATTTATAAAACTGAAGGGAATTCCATTTTCTAATTTTTTTATTAATTAATTATTTTCAAAGTAATCGTGAGGAAGGATTCAAGGAGAGACAAGTTTTTAGTTATAGAGGATTACTATTTTATTTTTTTCTCAACGTGTTCCCGATTAATATTGGAATATTTTGAGTTAGAATAAGGATCTAATCAGTAATCAGTGATTTAATAAAGTAGTAATTTGGGCTTGTGTGATCACATTTTTTTTACAGTAGATTAGTATTTCTTTAAAGTGTATATATTTATAACTACTACTAAGAATTTGTATAATATGGTATGCATTAATAACAACTATTACTAAATTGTTTTTGTCTTGTATTTCATCTTTGAATTTACGATTAGCTGATTAATTGTTTATTAAAGTCGCTTTAAGAAACAACAGAACATCAATTGGCGACGAGCTTCAAATTTTGAACTTCGGTCAAGTGACTAAAATAATACCTGACCACGTCAATGGAAAAACTTTGAACCAAAGCATATTTTATGTGAATGAGTCTTTTTACTTGGCAGGGTGAGTGAGTGAATATTAACGTCGCACTGTTCAGCTACGCGAGGGTTTTTGGCGACGGACAACGTAATTTTGGAAACTGGCGGTCAAGTGACGGGAAGACAATCTGAGCTGGCCTCCTCTCCTAACTACCACACCACACCAACGGAAGAACGTTTCAGTTTCCTCGACACAGATTTAACGTGCATCCTGTTCTGTCATTAATGATGGGGTGCTTAGTGGTACTAGTCGAACTCATGACATGTCTGCCATGATCTGATACCTTGACCACTGGGCTACCACAGCCCCCTTTTACTTGGGAGGTCATTAAGGGGAGTAGGAGACTTCTCTCTATATATATACAGACAATGTTAAATCGGCTGATTTCGATGTACCATTTTCTCAAAGTCTGTTGTATGTACATGACTGAAATTTTTCATACAATTAAAGCACACCTTTTTCATTATACTGAAATGCGCGTTTAGTTAATTTTGAATTTTTTCATAATATATGAAATAAATTATCAAACATTGCGAAATTTTACCCAATTTTCACATAAAAAATTTGTAAAAACTAAATTTTTGAGTTTTTTACAAAAAGCTCATTTCAGTATATATTAGCCATCATTATCAATATCATAAAAATTTTACATACCTGTGAACAGTAATTTCTCAGAAAAGGTACATCGAACATCAAAATTACGATTTTTTTAGAAAAATTGATTTTAATGTATACAGTGAGACTTCTAATCGTATTAGGAAATAAAAAAAATAAAAAGGCTCAATTTTACAAAAATGATACATGTTTTGGTTTATATCAGATGCTCAACTTGTAAGCAAAAAATCAAGTACTTTTGTTTACATTTTTCGCTCTTTCAAAAATGGGCGGCCCAGTTTCACAACGATTATTTAAAAATAAGTTTTAAGAGCTTCTAATTACCCTAGAGGTTAAAGTAGCAGTATTTTAGAAAGGTTATAATCAATACAATTTGAAAATGTAAAATTTCCAAATTGTCAAAAAAATAAGATTTTAGCTTTCCAACACGTCTTGCTAGTTTTATTAGATTAAAGTAGAAACTACTCACTGATGTAAGATTAAATATTATGCTCGCTTTTATACCTGATTATATTATCATAGGTGTGTTTTTTCGTATGTTCTCTCTTCACATTCATAAACAATCAAATTAAACATTTAAAAAATATCAATATATTCTTTTATGGATCATTTTTATGTTAATCATCTTACTTACTATGCACTGATTAAAAATGATATTCATTAAAGTATGGAAAATTACATCTTCCATTGGAGTTTATTATTTCTAATTTTTTGGAGGTTAAAATAAGGTATTTTTAAAAAGGTTCTAATCTATACAATTTGAAAATGTAAAAATCTCAAATTGTCAAAAAAAGAAGATTTTAGCTTTAAGACAGCACTTAAGGACATTGAAACTGGAACCCTTGGGGATAACAGCACCCGAAAACCTTTGTATTTTGAAATTACTGCAGATAGTTAAAAAAAAAAACCTTCATAAAATCTAAATAGTTCAAAAGATAAAAACTATTTTTCAACTGAAATTCTATTTCAGAAAATGTTTACTATTCATACGAGAATGCTTTCTTTAAAAATAAGAGCTCTGAACGAATAGAGACATTTTCTTATAGGAGACGACTCAGTTAAACGATTTTCTTTTGAAAAAAGTTTCGATAGTTTCGTTTCTAGTTATATCATAACATAATACCAGGATTTTCAAATAAAGTAGAGAAGAAAAATTCTGGACTAAATAAAATATTTTTTATTATTAAAAACATGAAGAGTATGATTTACATGAAGAGTATAATTTTATTATTAGTCTCTTTTTGTTATTTTACCTGTAATTTGAGCAGAAATTCATTTTTTACATATCAATACTTCAGAGTTATTCAGACACCTTTAGGGTCATAATAATGCAAATTAAAGAAATACATCAAAACGACTAACTATCTAACCATCGATTACTTTTTGAAAATAATGCATACAAAATATGTTAAGGAAAGCTAAAATAGAATAACTGGCAGTGCATTCTATTGTTTGTATAGCTCTTATAAATTGTAATATATACTAAAATAAGAGTTTTGAGATGTTCTATTTTAGCTTTTCCCAGTCACTTTTAATTTCAGTCAACGTAGAACCACATATTGTTTTTGCCGTGTGTTTATTACTGGAATGCATACGAAAGATAGATGAACAGAAACATATAACAATCACAGAAGAATACAGATTTTATTACAAACGATGATCCCAGCAAAGAACGGAAGAGAGATACGCTGCTTTCCTTTCGAGAAGGGAACCCATTTCAGGCGAAGGTCCGATTTCATTTCCCGAACATACATCCATGCCTTACTCGGGAACCTAACCCAAAATGCCTTACCCAAACCCACTCGATTGCAAGCCGAGTGTCATAACCACCATACTGGATGGGACGGCGGAACCACATATTACATTTATATTAAGCAAGTTTGCGCAACATAAGACTATTTCCTGTCAGTATCTTACCGATAAATTACTTTTCTATTCTTAAGGGCAGTTTTTAACAATTAGAGGACTTATGTTTCAAAATTTTAAAATTTCATCTTTTTTATATGATATATAGCCAAACCCCGATTACACAAATTTTGTGATTTAACTAATTGTTTTTTCTTTAATTAAAATGAAGGCAAAAAACTCCTATTTAACGAATAATAAACCCAGGACCAAAGGATTATTTCAACAGTGTAATTTTTTTTATAAATTTTTATTAAAAAATTGGATTTTTTTCAGATGATATTCTTCTTGTCTGGAACAGAAAAATGATTTTTTTCTTGTAAATGGCAAATTTCGACGGGAAAGGGTACAAACCATTAATAGATTTTAAAGGTGCAGGTGAGTCATTAATGCAACGTACAGTGTGAGTTTTGCATAGGACAGGAAACTCCTTTCTTATCTCATCGCACTCCACAAAGCAAAGGAAAATTTCAGCTTTTAATGCCTATTTATTATACATATGTTGTGGGATTGCCTATCTGCGCTGCTGTAGCTGATTGTTGATTTATCGGAGCCAACGAATAGTGATTCTGACGCAAAAAATGATGATGAAATTCTCATCGACACTGTTACATTTTGTAACGCTTCACATTGTATGGAAATTGGGAAAACATACCTCATGCGGCAGGATGTGAATGAAGAAGTATTTATTTTCTCTGCATTAAGGTATCCGACTACGTTCGCTACCGTTATTTTAAAAAGGCAAAAATGGATAGTTTTCATGATATTTAGTGTTTCTTAGATTAGAATACATGTATAAAATTGTTTTAAGGATATTTTGACAAAAAACATTATTCAAATACAATAGTTCGGCAAAAAAAATTAAATTAGAATAATTTTTCTTCCATATGTTCTCCATTTGTGAAAAATGCTTCTATTATAATAATATTTTGCTGTATATAGCTCAGACCTCTGTACAGAGGCTCAACTAGAATTTTTGAAATATATGACTTGGAAGTGGGTTTATCCATATTTTATGAGACAACAGAGGGAAGCAATTTTTAAGAAATGCCAACAATTATTTAAATTCGTGGTAACTCTGAAAATAATGTGAATTTTTCAAAAATTCTAGTTGAGCCTCTGTAGAGAGGTCTGTTATATACAGGCAAAAGATTATTATAATAGAAGCTATTATTTCACAAAGGAGAACATTTTGGAAAGATTATTCTAAGTTAATTTTTTGCCAAAATATTGTATTGAAATAATTTTTTTTTGGTCAAAATGTCCTTAAGACGAGTTAATACATGTATTCTAATCTAAGAAACACTAAATATCATGAAAATTATCTATTTCTACGCTTTTTAAATCACGGTTCCGGAACGTGTAAATGGATACCTTAATTCGAAGAGCAACCTCTCGAGTCAAAGAATCAAAGATATTGTCGAGCATCTATTAGCCCCTATTTTAAAATTTTCAATCAACTGACAAGTAATAATTCACTAATAGTACTTTTAGCTGCTGAAAAAAAACACAAGTAATATAAAACAAATTTTTTAAAGTCAATTCCTACTTAGATCAACAAAGAAAAATTTTATTTTAGCTACTTTTTATTAAATAGTTACAATTAATATAACTATGTATATACATAGAACAGAATCACAACATTAACGTAATTAATTTTTATTCATTATCATGAAAGTATCGTATGTCATCCAAAACAATCATGTATATGAAATTTCAGTTCAACTGAATGCTTTAAAACGTGAGAAAAAAAACCTTTTCAAGTTTTGACACAAGTCGTCAAAGTTGCTGTAATTCTAATTCTTTAAATAATTAGTTTTAACCAATTAATTTTATTAATTATAATTAAATTATTGTATTGTCATCCAAAATTTCAGTTCCTCATTAAATATTTCACGTCTTCAATGTCCTTCAACGTCTTATAACAATCACGAAGCGTTATCGTCTTGCGTCTAACAACTGGCAGGCTCCCAAAACACTGAGAACGCTCGTACTCATGCGCAGTAGAGTTAGTGGTGTGGCTTGGAAATAGCTGCTGGCACCATATATATATATATATATATATATTCACTAACGATTTTTGTGTTCCATAAAAAAAGCATTAAAGTTTTTTTTATTATCCTTTATACTACAATTTCAATATGCGTACCATCAGTTGCGCGCAAAACATCGAGTCTATAAATGATTTTTAGCTGATTTTTACTTCGCGAGATCTGGGTGGCCACGCTAGAGGATTTCCTCTGTCCCTCCATCACCCCGAGAACGTTTTTACACTTCCAAACTCCATTGTGGTGTTGCTTAATTACGCTGTATATACGTTGTAGATTTAAATTCAATAAACCATTCTGCAACTTGCACTTTTTCTTGTAGCGAAGACATTTTGAAACGAGAATGTTGCAAAAGGTGATTATAGCCCATCTAGTTTGCATTTCATTAAACAGAAACTTTAATCTTTTCTTTATGGGACATAAAAACAAGGAGGTGAAAATCTTTTTTTTTAGTTCATTTTTGAAAGTGTAGCCATACTTTTCGGACATTCTATATATTCTTTTATAATTAATTTTTATGTAACCTTGATGGTGGACTTCTCTCTCTCGTTTTCAGTTCGTCCAAAATTTACACTATACCAGCGTTGCAGATTCAAACTCGATAAGCAATGCAACAACTTACTTTTGTTCTTGCGGTGAAGACATTTTAAAACGAGAATGTTGCAAAACGTTGTCCAAACTATTTCGCAATTCATTAAACAGAAACTTTAATCTAACTATACTTTTCGGACGCTCTATATATTCTTTTATAATTAATAATTTTGAAATATATTAAAATTACTGTTATAAATAAAATACAAATTTAAATAAATAAAACTATTTCATATTTTGCAAGTAACACTTTCACATAATTTTTAATATGCATTGCAAGTGTTGTCATAGGAAATATCATGCAGGGCAAATTTTATTATATGGAACTAGGAAATATGCTCCATACTGGAGAAATACATTTCATTTCAGATTATATCCGTTTAAGACTCAGCCCGGATAAGGCATTCTTATTCTTATAAAAAAACCAAGATATTTTTATCTTTAGTTATTACATTCTTCTGATTATTTCAATATGCTAACCCCAATTAGCATTAAATAATAATGAAAATATATTTGCTTCCACCCTGTAAAGTGGAGTGTTCCAGCACGAACGTGCAGGCTGGGTCTTAAAGGGATATCTTATAACAGTGAATTTGAAACTACTTATTATCATCTAGATAAGCCAAAAATACATTAAATTTCCCAAGGAGTGAAAATGAAGATTCAAATTGTATTTCCAGAATTAGTAAGGGTCTCCATCAAGATACATCAAAAACTTCGGATTAATATTATTTAAATAAAACGTATATTTTGAATGATGCATCTTCCTCGTTTTACGCAATTTCCTTCCTAAATAAGATGCTGAATCACTATAAGAAGAAGCAGAATCACACTTCTACCAAAGAAGTAAAATTGCGTTTGATATATTTCACTAAACTATGTTTTCATGTGTAAATTTCACAAATTCATCCAAGTAGGAAAATACTTTTCCCCACTATAACTTTGCCCAAGCTAATAATGCTAATATCGCTCGAGTTTCCAGCCTTGTTTACGCAATATAACATGAAATATACAAAAGCTTCGCAATAACCTAAATGTGTAGAACCTGCAAGTTCATTGAAACGAACTGCGGGTGAAACTATTCCACACAGATGCAAATCCACCCCTGAGCCAAAGAGAAAATGGTGAAAAATACCGAAAGTAGAAAGTACTGAATCTCCATTCAAAGTAACCAGGAGAAATCCCTTTCCCATTCAAGATAATAAGAGTCAAGGAGCTCTCTGGTGGGTTAACAATCCTCGAAACTCCGCGAAAATGAACAATGAATCTTTCTTGAAAAGTCAAAAATTTTCTTTTCTCATTCCAAGTGCTCTCTTCTGCACTTAAGCCTTATGCCATCTGTTGTGCAAGGAAGAAGGCACGTGCTCTTCTATTGAGACAAAGCGTTAGATGCAGAGCAAAGTGGTTATTATGTTTGAGGATGACTTTTACCTCTGGGCCAGGTCGTTCGAAAGATTTAAGGGGGAGGGGGGAAAAGGTAACTTTTTTTTTAACTTTTTAGGTTTTTACTTGGTGAGGAGTTCCTGTCTCCAATTTACGCGCTACGGTGAACACTGTAATTGAAACGATCGATTTCTACCACAATGGTGGAAGACATAAACGATTACCGAAGTATTACGATGCTTAGTCAATATCGATTTTGGGGAGGGAGGGGAGGGGGCGGAAATGCTTATCATGGAATATTGCTGATGCGCGAAAATATCTGCATAACAAAATTCCATTTATAAGGCAAAGATCCTTTTAATGGTAAAAATTCTTAAAAATGATAAAATTCGAAGCTGTCGATTTTTTTTATTTTTTTATTTGCAAAGTAAATACTAATTTTACAAGATTTCAGAGATGTTATTAGTTGACACTCTTCTCAAAAAGTTACTTAAGCGAAAAATGTTTTTTTTGCTACAAAAAATCAAATTTGGTGAAAATCTTGCTAACGTGGGATATCAATTCATCTACAAATTAAGCATAATTTTTAGAAAATAAGTTTTTAAAAAATACAGTTTGAATTAAATGTGTAAATTATTAAGTTATCGTATTCGATTTAGTTTTAAAACTCATAAACTGCTCTATTATATAAACTCAAATTTTTTAAATAATAAGGGACGTATGAAATTCTACAAACTTACATTGTTTAAACATGTATTCTTCGTTTAAATTTAATATATTCATAATTTGATATCAGTGAAATTTTATTACTCACTGTAGACACAATCTCCTAATTTAAAATAAATGTTATTAACGTTTATTCTGAAATTAAATTTAATTAAAATTATACTTATTTTACTAAAAGGAATGAAATTCTGGAAAATAATTGCTTATAAATCATATATTGTAAATTTACCTGTATTAAATATAGGATAAAATTATGAAAGCGCTTACTACAAAAAATGCACAAATATATTTTGCTTAATTATAAGATCAAATGAAAATTCATTAATTGAATTTTGAAAATTCCAAATATGAGTATAAAAACTACAAGAAAAAGCATTTATGTTACATTACACAACTTCAGTTTTAAAATTAAATAAAATTAATTAATAATAGAATTTTACAAAAAAAAAAAAAATTGTTTGGTTCTGATTTTTAAAAAAATAGTTCTCAAATATATTTATAAGATTACTACTTAAAATTCATAAAAAGGATTTTGCAGATATTATAAGAATCTCTAACACATTGCTTAAGTGCGTTAGAGAATGCATGTCGACTGTTAATTAAAGTGAAAGAGAGATTTAACAAGGGTTCATGAAGATTACAAGCGTGAATAATACGCAAATTTTAACAAAAATACTTACAAACTAATTTTCTTAATTTCTAAATTCATTTGATCAGTGTAAATAATTAAAACTTGTAAAAAGTAAAAAAAAAAGTACCTGTAGTAAAATAAGAGACATTTATTAAAAAAAATTACATATTTTGTAGAATAAGCAGACAAATACATATTGATGTTTCATTGTTATATAAATAGAAAAATACACAAAATGTACAATATTTAGTGTTTCTTAAAACTTACCTCAACTGCAGGAACTATGTAAAAGATTACATGGAATGTAAAATGAACATAATTAATTAATTTCAATATATTTTCTTTCCTTTGTATACATTACTTAAAGTAAATGAGTAAATTAATATACTTCGAAATTTCATCAGTAATCTATTCAAATTTGGCTGAAAACTTATATAGTAGTATAAAAAAGTTAGTATAAATTTGTATATTTTTACATTCTATTAGATTTTAAAAATAGATTCGAATAGTATTAACTGAAATATAATTTTGGAGAAAAATGTAATTAAGACAAATAAATAATTTTAAAAAAAATCAAATAAGTTTACCCATAGCATTTAGATGATTAACATTATTTTCGCTACATTAAATAAATCAATAAAAATTTACGAAAAATGCCCATTACATTTAGTTAATATAAAAAAAAAAAAAAAATTCAAAATCCCTTGCGTATGTTTAGTTACACGTCAGATATCAAATTTATAATAGACGGATAGTTTACAATTCTGTTAACACGTGTAAATTAAAACACCAATTTTCTCCTCAAGCGTCAATTCAGTTTTGTCGAACAATTTACATAACGTCGGAATATGTTAAATTTATGATGGCTTTCATCCAGCTTCGATACACAATTAAAATACAGCCTCCAGCTCCCCCTTTCCTGGCTAAATTAAGACCTCAATAACACGAAAGTCACTTTATTCGGAACTACTGCTGAAACTTTATGTTTGCAAACAGAGGGCTTTTATTTATAATTCCACATTATCCTAATAAATGACTTCCATCTTTTCGCGCGAACGAATCTTTACACGTTCTTTGTTTTCTAGGCTAAGCGTTTCGCCCAAATTCATTTCTTCCTATTAATGCCTCCCGATGAATCATTAATCTCGTCTGCAAAGTGTCCGTGGCCACACTTTGGCAAACAATCATGGGCAGTTCACTCACTCCTGGGCTGTCTTTTAGGGTAAGGCAACTTCCACTTCATTCGAGTCAAGACAAATGATAGCAACTGCCGTTTACCCATCAAACAAAAGAGCTATTGACTTCCCGGTCACCAAAACTGTTTCCTCCATAACTAGAAGTATATTCCAACCCTTATGTATTCATGTCATGGGTGGTAGAAAATCTTTCCTTGCTGATTTCACGCGATTTAAATTGTTATTGCAGTTAAGGTGATTGGTTACTGTCGGAACCGCGATGTTGCAAAAGAGTGTAAATGAATATTTTTTTGTTTATATATATATATTTAGAGTCAGTTGGATTAGAATATACATATAAAGTTCTTTTAAGAATATTATTACAGTAAAAAGTTATTTGAAAGTATTTTTTGGAGGCAAAAAAGGAAGAAAAAATTACATATTTTCAAAGCATTAGTAGAACTCATATCAGATGCTTTTGATCCTTACGCCTTATTGGCTGCTAGAAGATCCTACTGCATTTCATTGGTCGGAAGAAATATCTTCTGGCATTTCTTCTGTCTTCCCAGAATTCGTCTCTTACGAAGGGAATATTCTAACTGAGTACAGAAAGACCCCGCTTAACGCTGTTTCGTTTAGAGCTGTTTCGGTTTAACGCTCTTTTATTTGAATTGTGAAATTCCCCGAAATAGCACGCAGCGTTAGGCTTCTCCATATCCGAAGCAGTTTATATGTGTTTCTTCTTTGAGGCGGTATTATACGAAAGTATTTTTATCGTTTCAAACATTTGTTGACGTTATTGTAAGTATCAATTTATATAATATAACGATTGCTATAGTGACAAATATTATGATTTTTAGTTTTTATCATGGGTGATAATAAAAAACACGTAAAGCATAATAAAAGCATTTCCTTAGAAATTAAAATGCAAATGATTAGAAGATTAGATACTGGTGAACGTGAATCTCAAATTGGTGTTGCATTGAATTTGGCAACTTCAACAATATGGACCATTTTTAAGAATAAAAAAAATAAATACTGTCATCGGTAACTGCAACTACGACAAGCTCTGCAACTAGAATTGCCCGTTCTAGAAATAATACAATAGAGGAAATGGAAAAACGACTTTCTATATGGATTGACGACGAAACTGAACGCAAAATGCCATTAAGCTAATCTACCTTCTTGATAAAATGGCAGAAAATTGGAAATACAGAAGAGACTGAATGATCCGAAATGTAAACATACTGACTTAGAATTTTATTTATTTTATATGCATATTCATTTATTATGTTTTTATATGTGTAAGAAATAAATTTTTGTTTTATTGTTATAAAAAACATAATTAATAAATTTAATGGTAAAATACCTGACCAATTTTCTACCCATCTTCCCCTAACCCCATTATTTACATGATGAGAACCTCGTTTAACATTGTTTCATATTATGCTCTACTTTGATGGAACGTATACCCCGCGTTAAGCGGAGTCTTACTGTACATTAGTTGTGAGAATGAAAAGAAGTTTATTTTTGATAATCACGCTTCATTACGTTGCTCATCATTACACCACACACAAACATTTATCTTTTATGAAAACTACTTCTATAATAATAATATTTTGCCTATATATAGCTAAGAACTATTTACGGAGCCTGAAACAGGATTCTTCAGGTTTATAATTTAGAACTGAATCCATTCATGTTTTAATGTATCGGAGTTGAGAAATTTTAACAAAAAAAAACACTGGTTATTTTTTCGATTGATCGTAACTACGTTATATGTTTTTATTATTCGACCTTTTAAAAAAAACGTATTTGTGTTAGAATTGGAAAGAAATAGATGTGTGTACCATAAAATAACAAATTTTCAGAATGTACTTTCAAGTAAGTTAGGAAAAAAAAGTCTGTTTAATTGTGGTCAGAGGATTTTTTTTTGGATGAGTCTATGTCATGATTGGTTGAGAAGGTAGATTTGACAAAAAGGAGCCTCACATCTATTCACAAGATTTAAATTTACAAGATTAAAAGACAAAAACCTATTGCGAGGTTTTCTAATATTATTTAAGTTATACTCCGTTACTTAAAAAAAAATAGCTCACCTTAAGGTTTAAGGGGAGTAACAATGTTTGGAATCATCATTATACAAAAGCGCATAAACGAATAATATTTTTGAAATTTTGTGTAATTTAAAATAAAATTTACGTATAAAGTTGTTTTAAGAATATTACAAAAAATTATTTAAATCCAATTTTTTGGCAAAAAGTTAAGAACACATAATATATTTTTAAAGCATTTTACTTTTATAAATACTTCCATAACAATAATATTCTACTTGTATATAGTTAAGACTTCAACACAGATCATGAGCAATTTTTTTTAAAAAAAATTGACGATATTTTCAGAGTTAATATCAGTTAAAATAATAATTTTTTTGTTAAAATTTGTCTTTTAATATGAATTTAAACTTGAATATATCCATTTTTAAACTATATGTTTCGAAAATCCTAGTTCAGGCTCTTTACAAAAGTCTTAGCTATATGTAGAAAAATATTTTTACTATCGAAGGACTATTCATAAAAGGAGAATGTTTTGAAATCATGTTATTCTTTCTTCATTTCTTTTTGTTCCCAAAAAGCTGCATTATTTTTTTTTCTTTCCTTTTGTAATAATATTATTAAAACATTTTTATATTCATTTATACGTTTTTCCAAAATGGTGGTTTCGAAATTTGTTAGTCATCGCTTTCAAAATCGTGCACTGTTTGTGACAGGTATTCTTCATGGGAGGTTGGTAAATAACATATAGTTGTTGAAAGATGAAGATTATTTAACAAACATTTTAGATCAAAACACTTGAAACATAATATATCATGGAAATCAGATATTAAACTTAAATATATATATATATATAAAAATCAATAAAAAGTTTGATTACTTTTTGTCTAACGACTTGTTAATTGAAATAAAGCGATTTCTTTTAATTATGTCGTGGAATCTGTCTAAAAGGTAAATATTCGTATATAAAAAATATATGGGTAAAAAAAAATATATATTTTTCTCTTATAAAAATATTAGAAGTTAAACTCAAAGTTTTTTGTTTAAAAGTTTAAACATTTCCTAGATATTTAAAATTAATTAATTGGTTAGTTAATTAATTTTTTAGAATTTAAGCAAGAAACTAATTAATTCACACGTACTCGAAATATAAACTTTCTTCTAACAAGTTTAGAATGTTATAGTTAAGAAAATTTGAGAAAACGATGCAAAAATATACAATTCATTTTCTTTAAACTTATATCTGAAATGTAAAAATTTGCAAATACTCTTGAATTACTTATAATATTCAAATTTTTAAAATAATGTAATAATAAATCTATCGGCCCTGAACATTATTGTAATTCTTAAGTAATAATTTCAATGAACAGCAAATTTTACAAAGTGGTAATTGTCCTTTAGTAGTATAAATGTTTTTATTATTATTGTAAAATTAGAAAGCATGGAGATTTTTCAAAAGAAAATACTTTTATTTCTTTTTCAAATTATGGACATCAAAAGAAAAATACCGCGAGACTACAGTTTTAAAGCCGAATGTAACAAGGTACTTTTCTCAACTGATTGAAATGCGTTGATGCGAGATATTTATGTTTTTTCAACAAAAATTTCAAGTAACTTTACATTTTGATTACTTGCTGTTAGGTCTTTCATTTACATACTTAATCATTTACGCTGATTTTTCTTCATGCCGACAGAATAAAGCTCAAATTTGTTTAAAAGTATTATTATTTTTTTTCTTCAGAAATAGCAACGTGCGTTCAGTCATTCTTAAAAACGCATTTATTTAAATTTTGTTTTAAAGTGTTTCGGAATTTAAGAAATGCTTTTGTGTTTGATTCATGTACCAAAAAGTAAAGATTTATTTGTTAATTTGTTTTATTTATTTTTCATGTTTTTTGTTTTAATTAAAAGAGTAAGCGTTTGCCTAATATTCTGGAAATGTAAATGAAAGTTTTTTTAAAAGACGTTACCTTCGATTTATTTTCAAAAAAATATAGTCAAATGTGATGAAATATATCAAGATTTCACAGTGTTTAAAAAAAAAACGAACTGATTTTTATTTGCTTTGGTCCCATGCTTGCTATGGCCTGATCAGATTTCAAAAACTGTATAGAATATAATTTTGATATAATTGCAGTTGTCAAATTACCATTTACTAAAAATTCCAGTCTCTAATTTAAAATGCTACTTTATAATATGCTTCAAAGCATTAATACAGTATATATTATATATAATATTATACACAAAAAAGAGCTAAGACAAAATTGTTCTTTGAATTTTATACAGCGCGTAAATATACAGTGTTGTTTTTTCTCTTGTTTAGGTAAATTAAAATCTTTCCATTACATTTTGAATAATTTAATAAATCATTCGTAAAAAAAAAAGAAAAATTACACTCTTTGTTCATTGTTTTACATTCAGAACCTAATTTTTTTGGTCTCGGCTCAATTATTTATGTTTTAATTTTCCTTATTTTTGGTAGCAGTTACAACTCATTTAAATATAATTGCCTTACATATTATGTACTTCTGAGCAGAAATATAATTTTAGCAATAAAAATTTTAGTAATCATTAAATCCTTCATTAATTCAGAGCATGTTAAATTATTAAAGAATTTATTCAGAGTAAGTTTGTATAATATTTCCCAGACAAAAGTACCATTTACTTTTTTTCATCGTTGAATATTTAATATCCCACTTGTTTCAATAATAATTAATTAGGTTTTGAATAAGAATTTACTTCTTTCATTTTTTCTTTTAAATATTACATATGTTAGTTTTGACACTAAACTCTTTCATGAAATCCTTTAAATTTTGGCCATAAAAATTCATACCGATGTAAATCCTTACTTTTAACAGACATTTTTAAAACTAGAATTATTCTCTTTTACATTTCTATTTGCATAATTAATCTAGTTAAAATGTTTATTCAAATAAATTATTAACATTTATTCTTTAAACTTAGTAATTCTCTAATCTCTATTTTTTGCAATTTAAATCTCATTTCTTTTAAAGACTGTATACTTTAAACGAAACATAGTTGCCCTAATTATTAATTATTACGAAATAATATGAATATGATGTATCTCTGGACCCCTACAAAGAAAAACAAAATACATCATGAATACCTAATGACTATTCAACTCATCTTACTTTAATCTTCCAATTAATTTCAAAAAAGTTTCATTTATACCTAATCTGAGCTTCATAATTTCATTAATTATCTTAAATTGTACAACACCAGCGCAAAATATAAAGACAATCATTAAATTTTAAGTTTTGTTAAGTTCATGCTATCTGTAAAAATAAGCAATGAGAAGAAGTGAAAATTATACAAAATGTTCACAATAAGTTTAAATGCTCAACTGAGACTGCAATTGTGATTCTCCGAAATGGGAAATTTAATCAACACGCGAGCAAATGAGTGAGTGAATATTAACGTCGCACTATTCAGCCACTCGAGAGCGTTTGGTTAATCAACATGGGATTTAAAGGAAAAAATTGCTTTCCAGAAACCATTTCAAAAGATTATTTAAAAAAAAATTCAAAAACAAGAATGCAAATAATGGTCGTTAGCGAAAATAGAAAGCGATTGTCGAAAGACAGGAGTTGTACATCCGAGACCGAATGATGAACTTTTCAACAATGGATCCGTGTTTTACGCTGCCTACATTCATTGGGGCTTCGGTGTTTGACGTGGATAGCATACAATTTGAATGTATATCTTCAAAAATGACTAAAAAAAGCGCAATGTACGTGATTTTATCAAGAACACAGATAAAATGCCTCTAAATAAGGGTGAATGCCATATAATCAACGATTTATACAAAAATCTTTGATTTAATAGTTTTACAATTAGTGTGTGTGTGTGTTCTCAAAGTATACTACAAAATACAAACCATTTCATTTTTTAAAGAAAAGTTCAAAATTTTATGAAGATATTTTAAAATGTTACTCTTCTTATAATTACTAACTTATACAAACTTCCTACAATTACTAACTTATACACACTTCCTACAATTACTAACTTACACAAATACGTCAGGCTATAGGTAACAAAAGTTGGTATAAGCTTACTGCTAACATGACTGATATACGTAAGATACTTGTTTTTTAATGTTTATTGAAAATTACTTAAAAATGTGTAAATTCTTAATTAAACTATTTTTTAAAAATAAATATTGCTTTGATTCAAAAATGCATACCACCTTATGTTACATGTATTTATTAGCAATATGAAAAAAAAATCAAAGCATAAGGCGCAATAGAAAAAGAAAGATTTAGAATTTTAAATGGAGATAAATGAGTTATTTTTTTTCTTTCTGAGATAAATCCGCTATAAATTTTTATTTGTCATTGAGATATGAATAAAAAGGAACTTACAAGTCATCATAACTTTGAATTTTTTTTAAACTTAAAGCTTTCAAATTTTGTGACGTTATAGAAAATTATATAAAAAATAATTCAGGCTAAGAAATTTAATTTGAAATTTTGACTGCCTTTTGTCAATTTTTACTGTGTCGCCTTAAATAAATAATACATTTTTTACGTGATTTTTTTCGATTTTTAACTATTAGTACAAGAACAAATCATCATAACTGTATAATTTGGAGAAAATCATAAAGTTCAACTGGTGCAATTTTTGAAAGTTTTTTAAAATTTTGGGAAGCCGTTTTAAATTTTTTGAAATATAGAAGTGGGTTTATCCATGTTTTACGACAACAGATGGGAGCAATTTTAAAAAAAAAAACCCCAAAAATTTTCTCAATTGGTGGTAATCTGAAAAAATGTAAATTTTTTCAAAATTTAGTTGACCCTCTATAGAGAGGTTGTATATACAGGAAAAATATTATTATAATGGAAGTTTTTTAAAAAAAGGATACCATTTAAAAAAGGGTTATTCAAATTTAAATTTTTGCCAAAATATTGTATTTAAATAAAATTTTTGTCAAAATGTCCAAAAAAATTTTTAGATGTATTCAACCCGAGGGACAAAAATTCATAAAAAATTATCCATTTATGTGCTTTTTGAAAATCACGGTTCCGAACGTAGTCGGATACCTTAAACTGATGTGTATTTTTTGAATATGAAATCTTTGGTGAGAAATTAAATGAAGAGTATATATAAAATTTAAGGTACATCCTACATTTTAATAAAGGGAGAAAAATAATCCAACCATTTTAAATATGCCATTGTTTTGACAAGTGGATTAGATTTTCTCTTGAGAGTTGGTTTTCGATAATGAGCCTTTAACTCAGAAGGCAAATCTGCCTCCACGGCACAATTAAAATGACCATGGTCATTAACTCCCCGTCTTCTTCTCTTCAGAACTTGCGTCTTAACATTTCCGACCTTTTAAGTACGACTCTGGTAAATTTAAGTTAAAGATACAAAAGCCCGAGTTGGAGCTTCGAGAAAACTCTTCCAAGAACATTAGTTGTTTCTTAGGAGAATAATAATGAAAAAGGAGATTCGTTGGAAACTCTCTCGGATTTCGAAAATGTTGTTTAAAATGTAATAAATCTGCATTATACTTAGCACTTAGGAAAATCGCTGCTGCAGTTGCCTCAATTAGAAAAGGTAAATGTTCGTAATTGTTTAAGTGATACAAAGAGAGATTAGATGCATGAATATAAACTTAATGTGTTCCTATTAATTCATTTAACTAGGCTCTTTTTTACATTTAACAGCGATAAGCGTAGTCTCATTTTAAAAATAACCATATCAGGTTAAATTATAATATTAAAAGTTACAAACTCTTTTTTTTAATTACTATATATTTAGTCAAAAAAGATTTAACTATAAATATAATTTATACAGAATATAATTGATATTTTAAACATTTCTTTGGAAAAAGTATATTTTTAAGATGTTTCTGATTTAATTGCCAATTATATTTTTGAATTTACGTATTATACCGTTGAACAATGTTCGTCAAATCAAAAAGACTTCGCCAAATGAAGGAATTGTCAGCTAACAGGGGAAAAATTTTATTATTTATGTTCGGTCACAATAATCGTGATTACATAATTTGGCGACGTTTTTTGAATTGGCGATATTCTTTGATTTTGAGAAATCCGTTGATTGTATAGTACTAAGTACCTATATTTCCTTTAGAAAAAATTTCCGTTTCCTTGTTCCACAACAGACCAGCACTAAATTTCCGAGTTTGTTGATGTTCGTGCTTTAGAATCTTCATCCATGAAAGACCGACATATGAGAGATATTACACGTTCAACTAAACGAAGTTCTTGCATTGTTTCGTGTAGACATTTGTAGTATACATATACTCTCATCTTCGTCGCCCTACCTTAGATTTAAATTACAAGTTCTTCGCTATTAACTAAATAAGTGCTTTAAATTGATCTCTAAGGCTCTTTAGGAATGTATAAAATAAGTTTGGAATAGATTAGGGACTATTTTATTTTCAGTGGTAGTTATCAATAGATGTATTATTTATTTTAATCAAAGCTATTTTTCAAGCAACAAAATGCTTAAGAAATTTTGTAAAATGATTTTCTAGGAAAAATAATATCATATGAATAGTCTAAACTAAACATTTTGTGTTTATAACTATATTTAGATAAAACAGAAATGTTTTAATAAGAAAACTATAAAAATTTCCTTCAAAATAACCATTTTGAAATTTTTAAGGTTTTTATAATTTGCTTTATTAATCTCAAACATTTGGATTTAGAACATTGGTATGCCAAGTAGACCATGTTTACCTGATTTTTAAGATGGAGGATCATTGGATGGATGAAAATGGGTCTATATATAGCTCAAGTTACTAGTGCTGGACTGATTAATGTTTCTCGCAGTATGTTTCAGCAATTTTGAAATAAGTTTGAATCTGTTTCAAGAAAGCCTGTTTCAAGCAATTCACATGCTATAACTTTTCTCGATGATAATTTTCTAACTTTTTCGTAACGGAGAACAATTTCGGAAGAATTGCTTTTGTATCTCAACTCAATGTAAATTGCGGCAGTTTGAAAAACAATTTCATCTACCATGATCGAAAGAATTTTCATCATGAAGGCATGTATATCAGTGTATCGAATAGTTGTGTCTCATAAAGCGAATACAAAGAATGGCCCATGCCAACATGCTGATTGGACATGGTATGAATGGAAACTTATACATTTTTTTACCAATGAGTCAAAGTTCCCTCTAAAAGCTATTCGCGTCTTTTCAGATCTGGTGATTGCAGGGAATCAGACACCGTGAAGGACACGCCGATAACGAATGTGCAGGTCTGCTATGGGTGGCAATTTTCTTCCATTCCAGTTCATGTGTCCAGCAACTTAATCTTATCAATGGAAAACCGACACCGATCATACATCATAACTAAGATTAGGTATGTCCCTTCTTAGATTCCATCTTTAAACATTTTTTTTAAAGAAATAAACTAATAACATATTCAAAGAAAAAAACTTTTTTAAATTGTTATTATTTAATATATAAATAATTAATTAAGATTTTTAAATGTAATGTACCTTAAATAAACATATTGTGGCGACTTGCACCACAGTAATCCCTAAAGGGAAATTTGCGCGTGCCTTCCCTAACCGATGGGGATTTCAATCAATCTGTAAATACCTTTGACCCATTACGGAACCGGTAAATCGGTAACCTGGAAATCGGTGGGTGGGCCTACTAGTGACGTAACGTACACCCTCCGCATTTATGAAGGCAGGGACTCTACGGGTCCCAAAGCTAGACTGACACTCAGTACGTATTTGGGCTTTTGGCCCAAAACCTGAGTTTGCAGGGGACTAATATTCTCCGTTACGCCACTGGTGCCTACCCACAAAATAGAAATTGTTTAACAAATATCTAATTGTCAGTGTGTTTTGTGTCGTAACGTGTCGTAATAATTAAAACTATTTAAAAACGGAAAATAAGGACTGATATTTGAAAAGTAAATACGTAACCTATACGCGACACATACACTGTTAATATGACTTTATAAAAAAAAATTAACAAGTTGGCTTCAAAAAGTTGCCTGTTCCATAACCTTTGGAAGACTATGCGTGTATTGTATTACTCTTAAACATTCTAAATGAATTTTAATAATTATAAAGCACAATAAAAGTATTTTTAAAAAATTTTAAAACAAATAAGGTAACTGTATTTACAAGTAAACTTTATTAAATAAATTTATCATTTCATACTATCATTAAATATCATTTCATACTACATACTATATAAAGCTCATAAAAAAGTTCATATATATTAAAAAATAATTGATTGCGTAAATAAAATAAATTACGAGTTTTGTTATTTATATTTTTTAAAAAAAAAAAAAAAATGTTTTCGAAATCAGCAGTTCAAAAAATTCAGGTCCACTTATTTATATTTTTTCAGAATTTCTTTATTGGATCTGCAATATGCGTGTTAATTTTAAATATTTCAAAATTTTAACACTTCAAGATAACTTGCTCCAAGTAATATATATATCCACAATATTTGAACTTATTAAAAACCAATTTTAATACTGAGTCAGCAAAATTTTTGGACCTTCAATTAAAAGTTGATAACAACTTGCTTAAAACTAACATTTTCAATAAAAGAGACTTTTTCGAGTTAAACATTATAAAAATGCCATTCTGGAATAGCAATCTACTCACAGCTATTCTTAGAAATACTTTTCTAAATTATATAAAAGTAAGTAATGATTTAGTTTATGATAATGGTGCCTTGATCACAACCATCCAGCTAAATTCGTTTTTAAATATATTTCAAATTATATTTTTAGCTCTTCAAAAAATTTTATTTCTATTTTTAAGCTACCTAATACTTTGATTAGTTACAAAAATAAAACTATCTAGATGGCTTCTCTGTATGTTAGTTCATTGATTGCTTTAAAATACACATGTCTTATAACATGTTCGTAGTAGCAGACACAATGTTTTAAAATATTGGATAGCAAAAATTTAGGTGCGTTTTTTCGTTTTTAATTTTTTAAAATTTCAATTACATTTATTTCTTTTACAGGAATATCCTATTTACATTATTCATCCATTATTTTTCATATTTTGTTGGTTTTCTGGTCATTCAACGTGTAGTCTTGTACCTAATTTTCGATAGTGCTCTCTTGTGGTATTTACTATGTCAAAACTTTATATCACTGTCCTAAATCAGTGACAGCTTTAGAGATCATAATAATTATCCATTTTAGTCCAATGACTCTTTCCTTAAATTTTCTTAATAATTCCACATTTAAATGTTTTGATAGTTCTTTTAATTGTTTAGCTTCTACTTTTTGGGGGAGATTTATTAGTTATCCATTTTGACTTCATTGTTGTTATTTTATATATACACTAGGATAAAACATAAATTTTTAATGAAGCTATAATAGTAATAGGCCTTAATTAAAAAAAAAAACTATAATGGGAACACTCAACAGTATATGATCAACTTGAATTATTTTAGTGTTTTTTGCTTTACTACAACTATGCAGTGAAAAAAGGCTTGCAACCCAAAGTTTTTCTCCAACAGATTTTATTTTTAAATCAAAAATAAAGTAATTGAATCTGGAATATGATATTTTCCATTTAATCACTTTACTTTCTGTTTTGAGTACTTAATCCGAAGCATATTTATTTGGAAAAAATAAATGACCTACGGGTGAAAACTTTTCGGAAAACAATTCAGAAAAATAATCTAATCAAGTGTTATTATACAGATAAGATACACTTAATAAAAAAGGAAAATAATACTTCTTTATAAAAATACTTCTTGAAAAAAAAATCGAAACGAATTTAAACAATTGATTTGTACTTACTTTCCTGAATATTCGGTCTTCTTTTGTACGGGATATCTGAAAAAAAGAAAACGAAACAAACATCAATATAAATGCTTTTCCAAACACATTACGAGAAATGCATTAACGAAACATTTATTTTATACTTTTTTTTTGCCAAAGAACCAAGTTACCGAATTCCACTCCATGATTTTTTTTTACTCAATAAGTATTTATATATACATTTAATAACACAGCAAAACTTTCAGAGCATTCAACAATGAATCTATTGACGTGGAAAAAAATATAAGACACTTTACTTCTTTTCTTCAAGAAGATAGAAATTCGTTTATTGTCTTCTTAAAAGTAATTCAAGACGCTATCGACTTTCTGCATTGATTTGAAATTCAGTTTTTAAGTTGCACTTGAAAAGCAAAGAAGAGACCCTTATTATGTAAGTTTTCTCAGTACTTAGTTTCAATCCTGTGCGTGTCTCCATGGTAACTTAATTGCATCTCGTTGAGAGAAACGCGAGCTGAAGACGCTTTCGTGTTAAAATCAGCAGAATAATACTTTGAGAAATACGTTTTTGCAAATACAAAAGTATCGGAACATTCTTGTAAAAAAATTTTATCGCATAAAGGCTTTGGAACGAGTTGAAGAGAAAAGGAACAGTTAAAGTATTATTTTTCTGAGAGTTATGGAGTTTAATATGCAAGTTTATTTTCAGAATTAATGATATTTTTAAATATATTAAGTGTGGGATATGAAGCGGCTTTTGATGTTGCTAGTTAAGATAAATCATTTATGTATATATATGTTTTTACGTATTAAATTCGAAATTAAGTATATTGAAGTGCTTTTAAACATGCCTTAACTTCTTTATAAACCTACAATAATCAACACAGTTTGTATGTCGCAGGAAAATGATGAAATTAGGATTTTCATCGAATCCCTAAGGGGATGATCAACTCACGTAAGATGTTAAAATAACGTCTCTTTTTTAGGTCATATTCCTTATAAAAGTAAGTGATTTGATCAAATCCCCAAACTGTTTTAGTGAAATGATGAAATGAACAAGCCAGTCATTCTTTTAAAGATATGGGGTTGATATTTAGGGGATCGATAATACTACCTGTATAGTTAGGAAGTACAAGGACTCGACCCCCCAGGTGTCTCTCCCTGGACAGTATTTTGCCAATAAAAATCCTGACTAATTCATTTCATCATCTCACTAAAACAGTTCAGGGTTAGATAAAACACTTGCTTTCATCATGGAAATGACTTTGAAGAGACGTTATTTTAACATAGTGCGTGAATTGATCCTATCCCTTAGGGATTTCATGAAATTACTAATTTCGTCATTTTCCTGCGTTATATTTATATATACATATATAAGTATTGCTTTTGTTGTATACCATTGCCCTAAAACTCCATAAGAAAGTGGATATATTTTTATTTTCGCTAAATGGTAAGTGCAAAAACAAACATATTTTAGATGATTAGTTTGGAATTGTATCTTTCAAATATTCTGCATATGTTGCTGATTAACATAAACGGTACTTACATATTGTACCCTTAACATGTTTTGTTAAACATAAAATCGTTAACAATTCAAAAAATGCCACGTCATCGTTATTTTTGTTGCGTTCGAACATCCGCAAATGGTGTTCCACAACTGAATGCATATCACGGTATTTGGAGAAGACTTTTGATGACAAAATTGGTCGGCGGTATAGTATATAAGTATCATAAAATCAAGTTTAAAATTTTATTAGGGTATTTAAGTTATTTGGATGAATTATTACAAACCAAAATGAATCTGCAATCCCTGTTTTTGTTTCCATAATTGAAAAGAATGAGTTTCGATTCATTAAATGCATTTTTTCCGTTGATTGTTTAAGAATGCAATTTATGTGATACATCCATTAAAACTTCAACCAATTTTTAATTGTAACTTTTGCTTGCGTCCACATTCAACATATTTACGAACGAATTAAAATGAATAAGTAATGCTCCCATTTCCGTCTTGAAAGCTTATGTTTAGATATTTATGCTAATTTAGATCATCCCCGCTAGCCACATTTATATATTTTTATTTCAGTAGTGTACAGAACTTAACATTGGTTTGCTTAATGCCTTGAGTATGTCATTATTTAGATGAGTGATTATGTTTTCTGTGTATCTAATTAAAACTGGGGGGATGAAACGTTATAATTTAATGGAAGGAATTAATTAAGAATGTATTCAACATGACGCAAAACACAAAAAATATGAAATGATGACTTTCAAAACAGTAAATGTCACTCAATATTTATAATTCATTATCAGAAGAATGATAAGAATTGAAACAAAGTTATTAAAATAAATCTTTTTAGTATAGCAAGCATTCAAATTGTTTTGATGCTAAAGTTTTTATAATCTTTTCACACGAAATATATATATATATATATTCCTATATATAATTTTTAAAAAAATAATGTGCTTGAAAATATTTTAAATAAATCGAAAATATTATTTCACAATAAATTTTTTTTTTATCCACTGAATGTACAACAGTCTTTATTAGCTTTAAGAAAGCATTCAAAAATAAAACTTTTATGAAACCATATTATCAAAAAATTTAATAATATAAATTGCGTCAATAATAAACGGTTGGCTTGAATTTAATTAGATCATGAATAATATTAATTTTTTCAATTCTTGCTAATATGAACAAAGAAAAGAACATTTTAATTTGGAACAATGTTTCTACCAATCGCGATATTTTGGAAACATATTAATTCATCCAACAATTGAATATGGAATCAATGCAGAATACTTTTTTAATATTCCTCTGCCACAAAAGAAATTTATTAAACATGTTTCAAAGTTTTAATTTCCACTGCTCTTTTTCAGTAATTTTTAATCATATTCAGTTAACAATAATACAGTAAAAAAGCATTTCTGCTTCACTGACCTGTAATAACTAATCATATTGGAGATTTATGCATTTCTTACCAAGCATTATGTGTAATGAAACCAAACATATATATTATTAAAATGAGAAAATAGAAGATTTAGAAAAAAAATGCAGATATTAAAGTAGGAAAAAATTATAAAGGAAAAAACTAATCTGACTCATGGTTTTGCGAAATAATTCTTAATTCATTTTCCAGTTACTTTATTTTAGAAGAATGGATTTGGGTGGAAAATAATTACAGTTGCATTCATTCTTCATTTTCCTATGCCATACTTTTTTCTCCTCTAAAAAGAATGCTATTTCGGTTTTTATTTTTATTTTGTAAGCAAAATAGAATTGGCTTCTTGTATTCTGCGTGGAAATTCAATTTTGAAAAAGTTTCCATCCATTAGTGTATTCAAAATTTCAATCATACTTCTACCAGAGAATTTCCTGAGAATGAGTGCACTTGCACCTAACTAAAGGAAATCCTTTCTCAGTCAGAAACGGATAAGATAATTATATTTATTATACTAGCTGTTGCCAGAGTAGAATGTAAAACTACGTGTTGTTTAGTAACATTAACTTAATGCAAAAGGTTTTACGTTCATCACATAAAATTACTTTGAAGTAACAAAATATGGATCATCAAATATAAGAGTACCAAAAAGATAGCAAAAAGCTTTGAATTATTAACATTTAAATAGAAGTAGAATATACGAGAGAACATCATTTCTACTTAAGTATCAAATTTAAATATATATATATATATATATATATTATATATATATATATATATATATATATATATATATATAAAGTTCTGGAGATATTTTATCTTAAGTTTATAAAGTTTTGATATTAATATTTTTTACCAAAAGAAATCACATTTACTTTAGCACAGAATTTAGTTCTGAAATTACTAAAATAGGTGAGTTTTGTACTGAAAAGTAATAAATATTATGTGGTATTTTTGGAAGAGTGGGCAATCTTTTTCATTTTTGAAATTAGTTGAATGAATTCTTGAATAATATAAAACTGTGAAAATATATTATGAATTCTAAAGACATTTTGGTATATTTTGCGTTATTTCCAAAGGCAAAGTACGTCGAAAATTACACTATCCAAAATTCTATGAAAATCTTCATTTCATTTGGAAAAAAAAGATAAAAAAGTAGAAATAAATAACGTTCAAGGTAGCTGGTAGCAATGTACATTTTGTTATAATTTTTTAAAAAAATTTAGGTTCTAAGTTTGGTCATTAAACTTTATATGGTTTGGAGACTATTATTAGCTTACAAACCTCTGAAAGAATTAGTTTTTATTAATTACTTTCCTTCATGTGATTTTGCTGTTTTATGTATATATTTAAAGTACCACAGTTCTCTCAAATTTCAAACAAAAAAAAAATTAATTACCAATTTAATTTTATAATTATAATGTTTAAATTAAAGAATCAATCCGTATGAAAAGGAGTGGATAATTTTAAATTGCTTAGCTCTTTTTCTAGTGAATTCCTTTTTTTGCTCAAAAAATATTTATCCTTTTTAAAATTTGATGCAATAATTTTCATTCTATTTTCATTGGTTTATCAAAACATTTTTTCTTTCTTTTTTCTGCTTTTCCTTCTAAACTATTAAAAGTAATCAGATACGAGAATTGTAATAATATAAAACACATAAATATTTAAAGGCAATTTTTTTCAATTATTATTTTTTTAAGAATAAATATTTTTTTTAAAAAAAATTACACATTAATTGGAAACAAAATGTTAAATTAAAATGATAACCATAATCATATTGCGTTAATACAGACCTAAGTGATAGACATAAATCTATATGCTTGGTCTTAATATTAATGCAAAATCAAACTTATACTATTTTATTCTGGTCGTAAAAATAAATCATGTTATTACGTAAATGGCGTTCGTGGATTTCGCACAATCAGTCTCAAAGAGCAAAACAGTTCCTTAAAAGCGATAACAATTTATTGTGGAAAACAATAATTAAAATTCAGGATGCAACACTATCGCACAATAAATCCCAAAAACATTTCGGGCTTTCTACAGCGCTCAGACACAACTATCAGAGTCTAAAAACACAAGTACGTAATATCAAAGATTATCCACAATTAACCTCTAGTCCTCTTCAACAGCTGGAGTAATACTGACTCAGTTTCAGTAAGCGACTGCTATTTTCTAGACTGCATGGCTGCTTTCGAGAGCTTTCTTGAAAAAACCGCTTACGTCATAGAACGCGATGCTATAGATTTCTACAGTAATTTCCAGAAGTATCCATATCGTTGTTAAGTAGCCAAAAATGGTCACCTACTCGCTAAATTTGGTCGTCAAAAATAACGTCAACTTGGCTGTATCGTAAATATTTCACCGTTTCGATTGAAATGTCACTATAATGTAAGCGGTGGCGTTGCTTCAGACTATTACAATTTTTACCATACACTATACAATAGAAAATAATATTAACGTATTAAACATCCAGATATATAAATTGTTTACTCTAATCTAAGAAAAAATTATGTATTAATTATACAAATCCGTAACACTATGAATTCCTTTTATTAGACTAATAGATGAGTGAGACATGAATTAATAAAGTTAAATTTCTCTCTAACTAGAAATCGTATGTTATATAAACTGTTTGTAAATTATATTAGAATGTGAAGAAAAATGAAATAATCAAGAGTATATTAACTAAGTAAATGTGTTCTTATAAAGTTGCATATAGTACATACCAGGGCTGGCGAACCAGTAGCATGCGTGCCATCAATGGCACGCGACACAATATTTCGGGCACGCCACCGATCAAAATAGTTTGAATTTTAGTCCAAAATTACAAAGTTCACTATGAAGTAATCCTCATGAGGGATCTTATTCCCTTTTGACGCCAAACTGCATGTTTTTATAAACTATATTATTACCAGAAACTACAAATACTTCCGAAGCTTGAAAAAAATATCAAAGATTTAGATGCACATTAGATTTAGATTTAGAGAAACCAGTTGAAGAAAAAGTTATAGAAGAATTTATTTCCGTAATTGATTCTTCAATCAATGGATTTACAGCGAGATGTTCTCAGTTCAAATAATTATCGGAAACGCTCAATTTTGTTATGTACCCTAATGTGATTTTATTTGATAAACCAAACTTGTCCCAGTTCTACTGATTGGAAATTGAAGAATCTGATATGCAACTGACTGACTTTCAGTATAATTCAATATGGATTCAAAAATTTATTGAAACAAGGGAAAAGTTGGAATTGATATATTGTAAAAGAGCCAGTAAAGAAAGTTTGGAAACATGGAATTCGATTGCAGACACATTTAACTGTTTGAAGAAGCTGACTCATGATATTATATAGCCACATTTTTATCTACCTATGCTTGTGAGTTATTATTTTCAGGGATGAATAACATTAAAGCCTCCCTTAGAAACAGTTTTACGGATGACTCCCATTCAGCATGCATTCTACTAAAAGTAACATCTTACCAAATCCTAATATAATTTGTCTTCTAATCTACAACATCAGAAATCAGACTAATGTTACTTCATATAATTTGAATTACACGTTTAACTAAAACATTTACTTCTTTACAGTGCAAAATGTATGTTTTCGTAGTAAATAAAGAGTTTTGTGTTCTTAGTATTTAGTTTTATACTATATTTTCCCAGTAATCACAAGTCAAAATTTTTTGACGGCACGTCTATACCTCATTTAACATTTCTTTAGAAAAATTGACAAGTTGATCCATAAAGGTTTGCCACCCTTGGTATATACCTTGCATGCTCAATGACACAGGAAGGCTTCTCGTTGCCAATCCCTAAACATTCAATATCGTTTTCATAACTATAAACTTATGTTATTTTTCTGAGGATCCGTGAACAGCTAACATTTTAATAACAATTCCCTTTTTTCAACACATTAAAATGAATTACATTATTCTAGCAAATTTATCATTAAATATTATTACGTGGTAAAATAATGTGAGCAAATCCTGATAATTTGTTGGATTTTCCCTCGTTACATCATCCTTTGGACATTTTTTTGCCCAACTTCTTTCTCTTTTGTAAGTTCCTTCAAGCAATGTCGATCTGGACAAATTGTCTGAGTAGAATCTCAGGAAGATAAAAGAGTTGAGAAAAATGAATTTCTTTATCATTAAAAAGCGTTCGATTCCTCTCCGTTGAATGTTCCCCTTCCCGTCCTTTTAGTACTCAACTTTGGAGGGTCATTAATATCTGCAATGAAAATAAATGAGCGCTCAGTCATTATGCAGTGCAGTTGAAAAGCTTCCGTGGCTGATTGTATCTCGGTCTGTCATAATTTAATTTTTGCTCGAAATTCAATTTGAATAATTTAACTTCATTTCTTGATAATAAAATGTCCAATTGTTTTTCAACCGCTATTCTTGAAAGGAAAAAAAGATAAATGAGTTTTGTCCAAAATCTTAAGATTAATTATTTAGTGTTTTGTATTCGTATATTAAGAAAAAAATTCACAGATTTTAATAATTTAATTTTAGAGTACATTAAAATTAATAATTGCTAAAATATTGTGCAAAAAGCCTAGTATTCTTAACAGTTCTTATTTATTTTAAACTAATGTTTACAAGGATGTAAAATACAAATGATCTTACACAAAACAATGTATTTTTAAAATAGTTGCATTAACATATACTTTTTAAAATACTCTAATAATATGTACTTTTAAAATGTCGCATTAAAAATAAAAAGTTTTCAATATACATTACTATGAAACATGTAGCTAAATCCAAAAATAGTTATATTTTTTTTAAAAAAAATTAAGAAGTAGAGAGAGAGAGAGATCATTTTTTATGGTTATAAGAGGGTAACTCTGAAATTTCTGAGATACGCGCGGACGAGAAATTATTAAAAAAAAATCGAAAGTTTTAATTTGAACATACAATTTCTTTTAACATAGCAGACGGCTTTTTACTGACTTACTTCAAGTTGTTCAGCGTAGAATAAGTTTTGATAGAAGAGAAAATAGAGTTGACGCGAGAACATTATCATGCAATGATTTTCTATGATATTAAAGATGGATTAAATCAAGAGAGGAATGCTTTCAACGGCTGCAATTAGCATTTGGTGATGTATCTCCATGTCGTGCTACTGTATTAAGATGGTTTAAAGAATTTCACAGAGGTCGAAAGTCTCTTCAGGTTCAAGAATACACAGGAAGGCTGCGGTCGGCAGTAATCTCATATAATGTGTATACCATACGAAAAATGTTAATGGATGAAAATGCTGTATCTACCAAATGATACAGAAGAAAATTAACATTGGATCCGCAGTCATACACAAAATTATTCATGAAGAATTACATATGAAAAAAGTAATTTGCCGTTGGGCTCCCCATAATTTAATTGAGCACCATAAAAGGGGGAAAAGCGCGTCAGAAACGGTAAAAAAACCCAAATTGCAAAAAATGATGGTTTGGCCCCCCGCAAAAAAATTTGCTAAAATTATAACGGGGTGTTTAAAAAACCCTTATATCTTTTTTTTTGACGTTCTAACAAGTCAAGAAAGCAAAGTATGGGTCTTTGAAAATGATGCCACGCCAACAATGGTGAAAAGACAACGAGCAATGAAAAAATTAATGTCTGCCGTTTTCTTCAGAAATACAGTATTTGTAAAAACTATTAAGAAAAAAAACAAAAAAAACAGTAACAAAAAACGGTATACCACTAAATGATTTCCCAGAAATTACCCAATAAGTTAATGTTAAGGGACTAATGCTTCCCAATGCATCTTCCCCAAACCGCATTAACATTTTAAGGTTTTTTAAAAGGTATCCGCCCGTTCGGAACCGTGTTTTTTAAAAGGGTATAAATGGATAATTTTCATGATATTTGGTGTCATTAGTTTTTGGAATACATGTAAAAAAATGTTTTAGGACATTTTAAAAAAAAATTATTTAAAAAAGAATTTTTTTGGAAAAAAACTAACTTGGGAATTTAACCCTTTTTTTTTCCAAATTTTTCTCCTTTTGAAAAAACTTCTATTATAATAATAAAAATTTGGGGGTTTTATATGGCTAAAGACATCTCTACATAGCCTCAACTAAATTTTTGAAATATAAAACCCCAAAAATTGGATTTATCCATATTTTCCCGAAAAAGGGGAGAAATTTTTTTAAGAAAAACCCAATAATTATTTCAATGGGTGGTAACTCTAAAAAAGGGAATTTTTCAAAAATTCTAGTTAGCTTCTGTAGAGAGGTCTGAGCTATATAAAAGGAAAAAATATTATTATAATGAAGCTTTTTTTTCACAAAAGAGAACTTTTTTGAATAAAAATTATTCAAAATTTAAATTTTTTTCCCAAAAATTTTTGTATTTAAATAACATTTTTGTCAAAATGTTTTTAAAAACAATTTTTATGCATGCATTCAAATCTAGTGACATTTTAAATATCATAAAAATTTATCCATTTAAAAATTTTTTTTAAAAACCTTTCCCGGGGCGTAGTCGGATATTAACAAACAAATTAAAGTAAAAGAACATCCACCTTATCCTCCGGAACTAGCTGTGTGTGGCTTTTGGTTATTTTTTAATCTAAAAAAGAACATACGTGGACGTCATTTTACTTCAGAAGAAAATATTGATGTGCCTATAAATGCCCTTTTTTTATCAATTCCTAGAAATGAATAGTTTGAGGCCTTTAATCTGTAAAATTTCACATATAAAAGTGCATTGATGTTGGAGGAGATTACTTTGAACACTCCAAAAATTTTGTAAGTAAAAAAAGGAAAATTTTAAAAACCAAAGTATCTAAAAAAATATAAAGAGCCTTCGTAATCACTATATAAATTTAAGATTCTTTAAGATAAAAGCTTGAGTCATAAATATAGCATTTAAGTTTGTAAGAAATGGAAAGCAGTTTTAAATATTATACATTTTAATTACGTATACATCTGTTGAATGCATTTTTAGTCTAAAAATAACGAAGAATTATGTATTTCGGATAAATTTGTCCTCTTTTCAGATTAGAGGAATTCACCAATATACAAACTAATGCCAATATGAAATGTGTAAAATAATTTTTAAAATACTTTTCGAAACAAGTAATGATTAAAATTAAAATTCATTTTAAAAAAATAAGGCATTTATTTTATTAATATTAAAAGCCAATTTTATTGTAGTGCTTAATTTATTCAGAAAAATGATTAGAAATTGAAAATTTCTAATTTTTGAGGTAAATCAATATAATTTACTTGAAAAACCATTGAATGTATCAAACTAAAATTAATAAGATTTTCTTGTTCTTATTCAGCAATATGTGTAAAAAATAAAAAGTTATTCCCTTAGTTAAAAGAAACTTTACTAATAAGTTACTATTGAGAAAAGTAAGATGGTTATTTCAATTATTTGAATTTAATTTTACTATTGCTTGAAACACGCGTTACATTCTTTAATGAAATGTATTATAAGAAATTTCGGATTACAAATAATTTATATCAACCACTCTTCATTTTAATCTACAGATAATTTAATTGTTTAGACTTTTTATGCTGACGTTAACAAAGATCTTCGACATGATTGCAAATATTTAGAATTTTGACAAGGTACTATAGTGTTAAAAGAATAACAATAAATGGGGGAAAATTATAAAAAAAAAATATTAACTACATTCAAAAAAAATATATAAAAAAAAAGAAAGAAAATGCCTTAAATATATTTTTCTTTGTTTATAAACAACAAAAATCAGGTCTGTTTGAAAACCATTGACCACAAAAAGCAATGAAAAGTTTGAAAAATGCTTAAAAATTAATTGTCAACAAAAAAAATTTAAAAAATTTAAAAACTAATTTTCCCAAATTTTAAAACGTTTCCCAACTGATAAACACAATATCAAGTAGAGCTTGAAAGTTATTTGAATTCTTGGAAATGGAATATCCCTTCATTAAATGTGTTATGACAAATAAAAAACAATATTTTAAAATAAATAAATGTATGATTATGCATTCTCACAAGTTATCCTTAGTTTAAGATGGTAAACGGACAGCAGCGAGAACTTCTGCAAGACAACTTTTGTTTTTAAAGTTAAAAAAGGATCAAATTCAGATTTCCAAAAATTAAAATTTCCCATTACGGATATAATTTCATTTTCCCCCATGCATGTTCTTTTTTTCTATGTAAGTTTAACACAGTGGCACGGCAAAAATGAGGGGCCCAAAGGGCCCACGTCTCAACTCGGTATAACCCCAACCATGGGCCCCGAGGTGCATGAGCAGATTTTTTCCGGGCGGTGGTCAGTCTGACGCGGGAAACCCCCCGTGTTGAAATTTAAGCAAGCTTGGTACTCAATTTTTCAACCCACAGAAGGAAAGAAAGGAAACCCAATCAACCTTGCCCCGTCCCGGGGGTTTTAACCTCCGGACCTGTGGTGAGGAAGCACGATCCCCAACCCTTCAGCCACTTGGATTCCGTTTTTCTTTTTGTGGGGTTCATAAATATTTATTACCAGTCCCCAGTGGTCTAGTGGCCAGAGTCATTCGCTTCCAATGATTTGCATCGGGTTCGATCCCCAGATTCTTCCTTTTTTCAATTTTGACCCATCTATACAAGATATTCCCTCATACTTCACTCATTTTTTAATTAATCTCTTTTCAAATTCCTATTTCAGTCATATTTTCTTCGCTTACTTGCGATCGAACTTTGCTGATTGACTCTCCACTTTCGCAAAACTACTAATATCCTATTAGCTGAACTCTTATCTCGGCCAATAGGAACGCTTCCTCTCACTTTCCAGATCTGACTTATGTCCTATGTTAATTTTCCCGCACTTTCTGATCTTCGGTTCCTTGCTGCACCCTAATTGGTCAGTTTATCTCCGCCTACTTTTCTGACTTCTCGATGTAAATTTTTGAGCTCTTAAAAGTGCTTTTTCTTTCTATTTTAATGTAATTTTTATAGTAATTTCTCCATTTTTTAAAGTAACTTTTTAAATTTTTATTATCTTTTTAAAATGGGGGAATGGGTAAAAAATTTACAGTCATCTTCATTCAAAGGAAGGGGGGTTAAGTCCGGGGGAAAGGGCTATGTACGCCGAAAAGAATCACAACGATGTATAAATATTTATTGGATATATAAGGATGAAAGTCTGATAAGAAATAATCTACAGGAAATAAATTATGAAGCATATTCTTAAAATGTAGAATATAATTAGTTCTAAGAGAAATCTTTAATGCAGTCATTCATGCTTTCTACATATTAGTGAATTCACAGTTTGACATTAATATTAAAGCATTTTTAAGTTGAGAGTTTATTCCAAATCTGGGTGCTATACTTCAACATTAAGAAAAGACAGTCTTAATATAGTTGCTCAACCTTGTTGATGAGGATTAATGATATAGGAAACATTTATTTGGATAGCAATACGTTACGTGATTAATAATGAAGATTCTACACATCCAAATGTATATGCGCATAAGTCTGACACAATTGACAAGTTTGATAGAAAAATTGTTTCCAACCCTCAATGGAATCTATAGAGATGACAATTTTACTACTCACACACACACATCAATCTAGATCTAATTACGGATAGCTTCCGAGTTATGAATGAATATTGCAACACCATTGACAGTCCTCAAAAAGTTTTTATAAATGTAACTGCGAATATTTAGGAAGAGATGAAGATAAAATTCATAGAATATAAGAAAGTTGATTTAGATACAAATTTTAGCAAGTATGAAGTCTTTTTCCGATACATTTCGCTCGCCATGGTCAGAAACCCACATAACAAATACATGAATACCTTGGATCATCTCTTTCACAAATAATGATATGGTTTGAAAGATAAAAATATATAAGTCCTTTATAGGGCCGTGGGAAGTATACTTCCCACCCAAAATTTGTAACTTTTAAAAAGGGATCCGACTACGGGTTTTGGGAAACCCTGATTATAAAAACACATAAATGGATAATTTTCATGATATTTAGGGGTTTCCGATTAGAATGCATGTGTAAAATTGTTTTAGGACATTTTGACAAAAAAAAATATTTAAATACAATATTTTGGCAAAATTAACTTAGAATAACCATTTTTCAAAATGTTTTCCTTTTAAAAAACTCTTCTAAAATAATAATATTTTGTGTGTGTGTGTGTGCTTATATAAAGTAAAGACTTCCCCAGAGAGTCTGAACTATTTTTGAAAAATTCACTTATTTTCAGAGTTACAACCATTGAAAAATTATCGTCGTTTTTCTTAAAATTTCTCCCCTCTGTTGTCGTAAAACATGGAAAAAACCCACTTCTAAGTTATATATTTCAAAATTCTAGTTGAGCCTCTGTACAGAGGTCTGAGCTATATACAGGCAAAATATTATTATAATAGAAGCATTTTTCACAAAAGGAGAATATTTTGAAAATTAGTCATTCTATGTTCATTTTTTGTCAAAATAATGTACTTAAATAATTTTTTATTGTAATAATATTCTTAAAACATTTTTCTTTACATTTTCTTATCTAAGTGACACTAAATATCATAAATATTATCCATTTATACGCTTTTGCAAAATCACGGTTTCGAAGTTAGTCGGATACCTTAACAATCAAATTGATTTTAAGTAATCAATTAAATGAATTGATTTTTATACATGAATCTCAATCCCAGCCATATAATAGCCATTTAAGAGGCTTTGTTGAGCAGTTGGTTATGCGCTGGTCTTGTACGCCCAAGTCGTTGTACGATCTTAAACCGGTTTGTTTTCATAATGCAAAATAGACAGCCTCTATGTCGTATGTTTATGTGATATAAAGATCCATAGTGTCTCTTTGGCTCGAGTATCTTGTCAAAATTAAATTTCTCGCAGAATTTCGCATCGTCAGAGCTCAGGTGCCTCCCTCTGAGGAGGAAAATGGGCATCAAAATTATATTGTGGCAATTGGTATACATATAAACTGTGCCGCACTAAAGAGTGATACCAACTGTCAGGGAGTTAAAGTATGGGTCTGAATAAAAACATACCAATCCAGGCCTATTTGAAATTAAATAAAAATCTCGATCCGAAGAATTATTTAAAATAACTTTACTAAAAGTAATGGTTCTACAAAGGGTAGTATAAAGGGTAATATAAATAATGTGCTACAACACAAATATTTATTAATTTCTAAGAGATGATTCTAAAAAAGATGGTAATGATAGTAATCGAATTATAAAAAAAATAATATATATATTTAAACAACTAAACATGATAAAATAAAACGAATTGGTATTTTTTGAGAGTTAGAGCTACATTAAAAAATATTTTTAAAGATACTCACATAAATTGTTCATAACTAACTCAGTATTTATGGAGGAACATTGTTATAAATTTTACATAATATATGCTTTCAAAACAAACATTAAAGAGGCTCAAATAAGATTTGCAATTTACTGTTGAAACAAATACATTGGTCACAGCAAACTATATACTATGCATTAATTTTTGTTAAAACTTTTCTAATATTATTTTTCAAAAAAGAAGAAAGAAAATGAAATACGTATATTTTGTTCCAAATCTCATAAAGAAGAAACCATTGCAATTCCGTCACCGTCGAAGGAAATCAAACGATCTCTAGATACGGCGAAAAGTTATTGTTACTATTAAATGCGTTTCGAATTATTGCTTTCGTTGTTCAATGGATCGAGTTTATTTGTCCCAAAAGAGACGGAAAATGTCTTATAAAAAAAGAAATAAGCTTTGATTCGGACGTAAATGTTTCATTGCAAAATTCTCGTAGGATATTACAAGAAAAAGGGCAGCATTACTCATGGCAAGGATTGTTAGGTTTTATCCACCGTTGAATTTTCAATGATTAATGCTTTCCTTTGTCTAAATCTTAAAATCAGACATATATCATTATGTTTCTTATATATACGTATGAGTGTACTTATATATAGTACCAAAAAATTGAAGAAAAATAGTTTAGTATCAAGCAGATTCTACAAAACAAAACAAGATAAAATTCTCAAAATTCAGTGAATCAAAATGGAATTTCTAAATTTATCAATGACTTAGGACAGAGGTGTTGGGTTGAGTCTACTTCATAAATCTTCACCTTACCCTTATAGTAGAAAATGTATGCATATTGATTGTAAAAAAATATTGAAGAGCAGAATCCAAAATTGAAAATTACTTAAGCCTAAAAATGTACTTCATTGAAAATGTATGCTGATAGTAAAAGCAAACTTGAAAATATGTAAAAGGAAATAGTAGTAAGTAGTAAATAATTAAAAATAGTAATCATAAAAACAGATAGAGAAAACCAAACAAATTCAAAAACTTTATTTAAAAAAATGGACTTAAGCAACAAGTGTTAGATAATGTGCACTAGAAATTAAAGACAAGTATAACACAATGCCAACTACAGCTATTGTGCTATTCGTCGACCATGTTTGAAATCAAAATAACTATAAAAAGAGAAAAATTGGAAAAAATGGAAGGAAAAAATGCATAATATATGATAATCAACTATTTACAATATTGTTATGCACATAAGTTATATAGAAATAAAACAAAATAATCATGTTCAAAAAACTTTTTTGCAATTATTGAAATCTTCTAAATGATTAATAAGAGTAAATAAGTTTTTTTTTGTAAGTAATTAAGTATAATGTTTCCATAAATTGTAAAGTGGCTGTGGTTTGTCCAAAAAAAGGCACTTTATTCATATTAAAATTAAAGGCCTCTATTTTATCACAAAAATTACAATTTAAAAATATGGTTATTTAAATTAATTGTATAAATCTAATATATCTGTATACGATTACATTAGGAATTAATCATTAGCAGGTAAAGTAATCTTAAAATATGTTAAATGCTTAATGAAGATTTAATGATTAAAATCTGAGACTAAAACAGGAATTTATTGAACAAGTGTTATGCCTCATATGTATATATATTTAAAAAAAAGTTTTCTTGCTTTTCACACAACCTAATCCTCATAATTCAACTAAATGCTCGAAATAAGACAGACAAATACCAATTCCAATTTCGAATTTTATAAAATGAATTTACATCAGTATGAAATTAAATGTCAAAGTTAAGATTACAAGAGAAATCCGTTAAATACTTTATCACATCGATAACAAATCCAATAGATGTATTAAAACATTTAACACATTAAAAATATTTCATCAAAATTTTGGATGGCCCAGCATCTTGATAAAAATTCTTCTGGTACATACTTCAAATTCCAATGATTAAAAATTCTATTTTCAATTGTATCAGCTTTATTCAGTCATTACGTAAAAAAACTGCAATCATGTTTTTTTTTAAGAAATTGATTGTTTTAAAATTATTACCAGGGAGTGAATAATGCCAATGTAATTATTTTTAAAGAAAAACTGACACTAACTCATGCGATTATTGAAACTTTGTTCTTTTAATATTGCATTACAACTTTTATGATTACCCGTGTCGTCTTTCAGATTATTTTATTAGAAATTTCTATCAATAACCTTGTTACAGACAGTAATATTGATTTGTAATTCTTAAACGAGGACTAGAGAGTGAAACTCAGAAACTCACTAACTGAATTATTTTGGGCTTTAAACATTCAGTATTCATAATCACTACAAAATATTCCGAGTCGTGATCTAAAATCAAATCAAATCTTCAAAATATTAATAGTAGTACAGAGAAACTTATAAATCTGATTTAATTATTCATTCCTTCTCTCCCGAGGTCTGTGTTCTAAAAGAGCTTTTTCTTCCTAATGCATGTAACAAGTTTAATCACTGCTAAACTGAATATTAATTATTTACTTATTAGACATTATAAGTATATATTGTAATAAGAAAAATACAATTTTTCACAAAGACAATGAACATAACAAATAATTAAATTAACATACATTTTAACCTTTTTTCATTTTGTACATGCATTTAGTCGATTGCAACTCCTAAGTAAAACAGGTAATAACGTATTATTGCAACCGTATTCGTGACATTATATGAAACGAAACACATGCCTGCTAATTCAGCGAGTACGAAACATGCGATATCGGGGTTGCCCCAACCTGGCGAGTTATCTTGAACGTTATCATTGTTGCGATAGTACGTAAGTACCGTAAACATTCAGTAAAACAGAATATAAACCTCATTCTAAATTAATTTATACTACATTTCTTTAAATATTATTTAAAATAATCAAGGAAGTTTGAGTACGAAACATGCGATGTCGGGGTTGCCATCTCGGCAAGTTATCTTGTACATTGGCATTGTTGCGATAGTACGGTTGTACCGTAAAACATTCGGTAAAACAGAATTCAAATTTCATTCTAAATTAATTTATATTACATTCCTTTAAAAATTATATAAAATATTCAAAAAAAGTTTGATTAGTATGATTATTTAGCAAATAATGGAATCATTATCCTTTGATAAGCAGAAAAAGATGGGAATTAGATTGCAACAAACAATTGTGTTTCATAAAAATGAGCCCGTAAATCTAATCAATAAGTTAATTGGAAAAAAAATTAAAAACAAGTAAACAAAAACATCTAAATACAACCAAAAGATCCACTGAAATTGATTGCATTAGCCAATTGTACTATAGAGACACAAACGAGAATAAAAAGAAATCTCAAAATCTAGAAAACAAGGTTGGATTCCATTTCCCGTTTTAAAATACCCCATCTATTTCCTGGCTGCAAACGTTACTTCCCCAAGATTAAGACGCGATTACTTACAGATTTTCATTCAATTAACTATACGACATTTGCCAGTTAGAAAAGGTTTCACCCTTTTTACTATATCAGAAATAAATTACTCTTCTTGCGTAAGCAACGAATCGAGGGGCAAGCACAAAAAAGAATGATAAAAAAAAAGTGGAGGGAAGCAACAAACCGTGGAATTAAATTTCGCGCACCACTAATCCTGGATGTCAGAATGGAACTCTGCTCATTTTACAGGCAAGTTCATGTCACTTTCAGATAGATGAATATGAAATCCATAACAGGGTGCTGAAGCGATCTTCTTCTCAACTGCATAAAAGAACGTAATAAATAGAAGTTACGATCTCTCAAGACGCTATACCTGAAAGGACCCGATATTGGAAATGTGTCGGCGCGAAAAAGAGGACTTGAGTATTTTAAAGGATTAATGATCGCCTTGTTAAATGCGTATGTCTGGGAAGGAATATTTTTTAAAGTAAATTTGTGAAGGAAAATTCGTAAAATACTTAATTCTCTTTTTGCCAGAAGAGGATTGCTACATTACATCAAGGATAAATAGCATTTTCCTGAAGAAAAATATATATATTTGTTTTTCTGTTTATAATTTGAGTTTAAACTTATATTCGTTAATATACAGATGATTTATTTATAGTCTTTTTTAGAATATATATATATTCTATGTATTTTTATATCCTTTTTTTAAAAATATTCTACAAACTATAGATTCAGTACATTCTAAATATTGGTTACTGTCCAACATGTATAATTGTTTTTATATATGAGCAAATAAACAAGTTATGAAAATGATCTGGAATGCCAGTTCGTAACTTGGGTTTTTGGGCAAGATAAACGAATGCAGAGCAACATACAGTCAGAATTGAAGATGCATGTTTGCGAGCTCAGCATTCGTGTTTTGAAACATCAGATCTGTTGTGTTCTCAACAAAAGGAACACAAAAAGCTGCCAATGGCTGAAAGACGTCAACGAGAAACAGCATATCAGCGTCAAACACGACTTCACGGTGAGTAATAGCACGATAACTGTTGCCTTGTATTCCATTACAACCCGGTGAAAGATCATAGGTTGATCCGGCATGTTTTTATCAACACAATGACTGTAGTTTATCCTTATTTCAAGGATCTGAAATTTAAGAGAGAAACAAAAAGGGTTTGTGCCACAGCAAAATTGGAGAACCACTAGAGCCATTAACGTGGAACCGTAACTTGGTTGTGCAAGATAAACAAGTGCAGAGCAACATGCAGCCAGACTTGAGAATGCACGTTTGCGAGCACAGCGTTCTTTTTTTGCAACATCAAATCTGCTCCGTTCTCAACAAAAGGCAGTGAATGGCTGGAAGATGTCAACGAGAAACAGCATATCAGCCTCAAACATGACTTCGCGGTGAGCAATCATACGATAACAGTAGCCCTGAATTCCGATACAAACCAGCGGAAGATTATAGGTTGATCCGGCATATTCTTATCAGTACAATAACTGAAGTGTATCCTTATTGCAAGGCTCTGAAATTTAAGAGAGAAACAAAGTGAATGTTTTCAGTCACTGGAAAAATTAAATTGCTTTAACTTAGAGAACCACAGAGCCATTAAAAACTTTGCTTGCCTGATATGCTGCAGAATCAAAACAAGAAATAGAATTTATGTTTCCAAATAGCATTCTTTGGAGAAATATGCATTTGTAAACACATTTCTGATTTAACGGATATATCAATAAGCAAATGGAAAACTGACCCTTGACCTCGAGGAATCCAGAGTAGAGCCATTTAAAATTTATCTTCAAACTTGAGGCCTCTACTACGGAGGCAACGCAAATAATTTTAAATTCATAACATAAGAACAAAAATAAACCGTAAGAACTTCAAGTACTTGGTTAACAAATTACAAGTGAAATCAGTAAGGGAAAGGTTTGTTATGTATATTTATACGTTTTTTTTTAAATTTAAAATCATACCTCAAATGCAAATGTTTAAACATACCCGAAATAGGGGCATATACTTTTTTATTCTTCTTAACTATACTAAGCCACAGAAACGCGTGGCAGGATACAACTAGTTATAAATAAAAGTAACGTGTAAATATTAAGAATTTGCAAATATGAGATTTACAAAAATAATAATTACATATCATTTAATTGTTGTTATTTTTACTTTTGTTCCATTATGTTTCTCGCATTCCAATTTAAGCTTAATATTAGAATTCAGTACCAAGCACAGAAATAATTAATTTATATTATATTAAACAACTTTTAATTAAAATTTTTAATAAAAGCTTTTATTGGAAATAACTATTTAAAACTATTTTGCCCCTTAGTAGAATAGTATTTGAATGTGAACCAAACACCAACACCAATCAAACACCATATTGTTTGAAACAATATTAAACAAGGTTTTACTTAAACCGCAGTTTTTCTTACCCTTAGCATATTCGTAAAATTGAAGGTACGATTACAAGCTATGGCTAATGACTATGATTAAAATTTAATCATAAGAACAAAAAAAAAAGCAGCGAAGAAATGTCTCAAAAATGAAAAAAAGTTGAAACAACAAAAAATGAGTTTTGTTCTTGAACGAAATTGCTAAAAACAAACGCATTCTTTGATTGAACCATTAACTTTCCATTCGTGCACATGCGAAACCAAAGTTATACGTTAATTTTCTTCTCTGCTGATCAATTGCTTTTGGTTTAATTAAAACATGATTAATTTCTATTCTAAACATCTCGACAGGCAAAATTGTTCGGATCTCGAGAAAAACGAAATTTGTGTTCACCGAATTGCTCATCCTTAATGAAACTGCATGTAAGAATCGAAAGCTAAGTATTGATTTCTGCAGTTAAGCTATTATGTTTTCGTAGCTCTCCACATAGTTTAAGGAAATTAAGGCTTTGTCCTTTTTTTTTTCAACTGTCATTTCTAATGATATTAAAAATTCAAAGATAAAAAAAAAATGTCATTGTCTTAAAGCACTCTCATTTAACTTTTCAATGGAGCAATCGGATTTTATTTTTTTATTATTTCTGGATCAATAAAAGTTATCTAAGAAAATGAGTTTTTACATTTAAAGTTTTTAAAAGGGTTTGAGTTAGGAACGGAAAAATGTAGGCGAAAGTAAACATGATTTTGACAAGTATTTCAGAAGTTTGTTTTACAATACAATTAGCTGTGTTTGCTAAAGGATTTTCTTTTTTAAAAAAATAATTTAAGCTACATAATTTAAAATATGAATATCTAAAAGTACAAATCCTTAATCGAAAACACTTCGTAATTAAAAAAAAATTGTCCGTTCAAACAACATTTTAAGACGTGCTGTTAAATATAATTGCTTTCTTTTAAAAATATAATTTTTTAAACTTATTTTTGCTTCATAAATGGGAAACGTACATACATCAAATTAAGCACTATTAACTATGAGAAGGAAAGTGAAAAGGAAGGTATGGATGTGATAGAAATATTCTAAGGCACATGCTGTATTTTCTTTTTTGTTTATGTATAATTGCCTCAAAAATGTTATTTTAAATTCCGAATATATATTTGTTATTAAATTAAAATGCTAAAAATATAATTATTGCGTATTATAAATTTGTTAAGTTTTATTTCAGTACAATAAGTATTGACATTTCATACACACACAGAAACATTCATCCATAATATATATATATATATATATATATATATATATATATATATATATATAGAAAGAGAGAGAGAGTTGAATCAAAGGTATGCAAACAAATAATTATGTGCAATAATTAGTAATATAAAATATATTCACACACACAGAGAAAATACGTAAGCGTAAAAGTGAGTGTCTGCGTAACTGTGACTACGGAGGAGTTATAAACGCAAGAAGGATTGTCATCAAATTATGTGCTTTTAGACGACATTCAGTTCAATGTATTCCTCGCAAGTGTAGTGTGAATTTGATACCGTATCACGTAAAATGTGTAACCACGAATGGAAGGAAGACAGAATGAGATGAAGAATTGCCAATGGATTGCAGGCAGGTTATCACCAGCGCAAAGTGCTGCATAGGTCAAGTTTACATCAAGAGTCATATGCAATTCGTGAAAAGAATTTTAAGATATTGCATCCATTTTAGAAAGCCTTGGACAAGGTAGAAGAAGATCCACAATGGTGAATGGGGATAGGTATTTAGCACTATCAGCGCGGGAACACAGAACTGCTACAGCTTCACAGCTTTCAATTAAACTGTACGTCTGCCACTGGAAACCAACTTTCACGCTCTAATATTGCCCGATGTTTCACGAGAAGTGCTATCTTCCGGAAGATACGTTTCTTTGCGTACTGTTTACTGCAGAACAGAAGAAAGAACGTTTAACACGGAGCAAACAATATGCGCACTGAAGCAGACTTCAAAAGAACTCCGTGCTTTTTATAGATAAATCGAGATTCAGCCAGGACAGTGACTCTTTTGGTCTGTATCTGAAGCCTGGAACACGATAACATCATCCCTCATTAGGAATGGATAATTATTTTATTGCTTAATATAAGTTAAAGAAAAGGATGGTTGGCTCATTAATATTTATATAAACCTACTCTCTTAGTTTTACTTAAGAGCAATGGTGTAGCTAGTTCTGAGTGGGCCCTGTATATCAAAATTTATTCGGGGCCCTTTTTTAGGTATGAGAGCCTTGTTCGTGGGACTATAGTTACACATGTTGGGTCCCTGTAGTTTAGAGGCCCCGTATCATTGATACGGCGGTAGCTACGCCTCTGATTAAGAGTTTTCTAATTATTGTTACAACTGATGTTGATTTTATTATAATAAATATATATATATAAACATGTTCAAACCCACTTTTATAAAAAATTATTTTATATATTAGCTGTCCTAAGTCAGTAATGCTTATAACACTGCAGCATCCATTTTATAATTTTTAATCTCGAATACTCATATGTCCTTCATTGTGTGATTTTCTTACTGTCTACGTGTTTTTCGAATGTTATTGTTTGGATGTTATCTCTTGTTTGTAGAGTAATTAGCTATATATATATATATATATATGATAGTATATATATATATATATATATATAGATATAAAGTTCACTGTAGGTTCTAGAACTTCACTTTTATTTTATTATACTACCTATATATATATATGTATGTACATACGTGCATGTGTGTGTGTAGCCTTATTGACTGAACAGAGTGTTTAATAATGCAAAAGATAATAATTTAGTCACCTAGTTACTCGAAATTATTAATAAAAAAAGTATTGAATAATAAAAAAAATGTCATTTCTTATTGAAAAATTATGCATTATTAGTAATTTAACTTTTATAAAAATACGAATTTCTTATAAAAATGAAAATAAAAAACCAATGTTTGAAAAATTCGAGCTTTAAAAAAGGAGACAATTTATGCGATGACTTTTTTACCATTAGTAAAATTAATAGAAATAAGTACATGCAGTACATTTGAAACTTATCCTAAGTGCAGCATCTCAAATGAATAACACAGTATGGGAAAAAAAATCGTATCTCTAAAAGGCCATAAAAAAAAAATCGAAGCGAATTTTACTAAAACATAGTTCGTCAAAAACAATTTTCACAACGCACATTGCTGTCCATCACCTACTTTGAGTGGGTTTAAGTTTCACTCGCAACAAACTTTCTCAAAAGCTCTTGCCAAAAGAGAAGAGTGCATGTTACCTTGATTATGTTAAGTGAATCCCCCAAGGATTGGGTTCCGTCGCCGGCACAAATTCAATAAAGATTAAACTCCCCTAAGGTCAATGCGCTGCTATAGAAGATTCTTCCCACAGCACATAGTGTAAATAATAAAATACTTATTTTCTAGACAACCAGCTGATGAAATATGGATGATCACATTTTGTATGTCTTACGTGGGAAGGCTGATACGTTTTCAAAGCGGTTTCATCCATGCTTGAAAAGTGATTTTCAGCAATAGGGCCTTCTATGTTATTTGCTGAAATTGGTACTTAAGTACTTTCAACCTTCCATTTATCAAAAAAAGAATACATTTGTGATGAGAACTCGACAGGTGTACAGATCATTTTATGAAAAAGTTTTCAAGTTTTTGTTTAATAAATATAACAAAAAAAGAACTTATCTTACATTCGGTAGAATTTCGAATAATCAAGTTGGTAGTTAAGTGGTTTTAATAAAGTATTTATTTATTTATTTTATATCCATTTTCATTGTTTGTAAATTTACTCATATTTACCCTTTTTCAAAATGTTGAAAAAATAAGGATTTTTTAGACTGTATACACACGTTCCACCCACACGCCTAAGAATACACGTACAGACATATATATGCACACACAAATGGGATATGTTTCATATTTTAGTCTTTAAAGCAGTGCTCAAACTTTCTGTATTTGTGACCCAATTTTCTATCATAATTTTCATTGCACCCTCTGCCTTATAATAACATTGTATTGAATACCATATTAATATAATTTGATACTTAAGCTACAATACGGCTTTAATCATAAACCACACTAATTATCAAGATAAATATCAATCTTCGAATTTTATTTTTGCATACGACAATCCCATGGGAGTGAGTATTATTTAACAAACATGTTATTCGTTTACTATTGTGATAAATTTATAATCAAATACATTGTAAAGTACTGATAAATTTATAAGTACATTATATCAGTGTAAATGTGTATTTTAATACTTATTATGTCAGAATATAATTTGTTTTGTTTCCTTTCCGTAAATTAATAATTTTTTTAAATAATCTTTCATTTTTAATTTTTCGATAATTTCAGTCCCCCTCGTTGTGTTATCACTCCTTTCGGAGGGGGGGCTTGCCCCACAGTTTGAAAAACGCTGCCTAAAGGAAATCTTTCTTTTTTTCAAATTTCGATAGGAAAATGTACATATAAATATATTTACTTCCAATTAATATGAATAAAAATAATTTTATACTTTTTAAAAGTATTTTTAACTACCAACTTTATCATTAAAAATTCTATCGAATCTTTAACTGAAGTCAATTCTTTTTCTTATATTTATCCAAAATAAAATGAACTATTCATTTCGATTAAAAGCATAAAATAAAAAAAAGTTAAAACTGAAGGTCAAAAAATAAGTGAATATAAGATGGAAATAATTAAAGAATACAGGAATTTATATGCTAAAAACTTTTTTCCCCTCTATAAAAATTAAATATAATTTACACACTTATAAACATTAAGAACAATTATTATTTTTTAAAACAACTTCATTAAAAGTATAGTATTTTAAATAAAAAGACAAGTTCAATTTGCTATTTACATTCAAGAAGAGATTTTAATTAATAATAAACAAATGATAATTTTTTTCAGAGAAAATGTAAAATTAAGTAGAAAAGTAATATATTTTTTATTGTTTCAAATATTGAGCTGTATATCAGATATTATAATTTAATTGCAATGCATGTGTTTCCTATTTCATGCGAGCGCAGTTATGAGTTATTAAAGGTAATAATAACCCCATAATAAAATACGATGTAATAGAAATGAAGGGTATTTAAAAAATACATTTTAAATCCTTTCGATTATCAAATGTAAACTTATTGAATTATATGTGAAGAAAATATTTCAGTTTAACTTATAAGAATATATATCATATAAATTAATATTTCTATAAAAGAGAAACAAATTAAGAGAGAAAATAAGCTACAATCATGCATTTTGATTTCATTTTAAAAACTAATCGTGATCTATTAAAAATCAAAGGCCCATAAGGAATTTAAATATTTAGCAAAAAATATACTAGACACAAGATATACAAAGAGTATCTTATTGAACCTTATTAAGGCTTATTCTCCGGACCTTTTGTGCAATTGTAAGAAAAAAAATGAAAAAAAGTTTGAAGTTTAACCATCAATAAATAAAACGTAAAATGTGAAACGATATTCAACTACATGGAAAATGTCTCGAGCATAAGTGCACTTAAATTTATTGTATAAAACATATATCTATATCTAGTTAAGGAAACATGGTAAAATTTTTAAATTAAATTACTTAAAATTTTGTTCAAATTTTTTGTGTTGTTTTCATATATATATATTGTAAAACAGTTTTGTAATCTAAGTACCATAAAAAGCTAATCCATTTAATTTTTTAAAGAAACATTCTAAAATGTATGAAGTGATTTTAAAGCTACTCCTACACATATGAAATTTAATTTACAAGAACATCGAACTACGTACAACAAAAGTTGGTATGGGTTTTGTGATAACATGCTTAAAATTCGTAAAATAAATTTGAGTGCTTATCAAAAATCCCCGATAAATGTGTTAGTTCCGAATTGCACTATACTTTTATACAAATAAGTACTTTGATTCCAAAAATGCATACCGACTTTTGTTAACTGTATTTAAAGGAATATTTAGAAAAAAAATTCAAAACATCTCACACAATAGTATAAAAAAAGTCTTAGCTTTCGAAGTGAAGAAAAACAAGTAATTTTCTTTTTCTTTTTCTTCCTTAGGTGAATCAGTTCAAAGTTTTTATTTGCAATTGAAAATGAATAAAAAAAGTACATAAATATCAAATCCCTGGTTTTTAATTAAGAGCCTTCAAAAATGCTGCGAGGAAGTTGGAAGTATACAAATATTAAGGGTAAAAAAGAATTGAATCCAATTTTTTGACAGATTTTTATTAATTGAATCTTACTTTGTCCCATTAAAATATTCACGCCCCATTTTTAATATAGAATATTACGTCCAAACGGAGTTTTCAATATTCTTCTCCGAAAAGTACTGCACAGCATTAATTGCCACGAAAAGAATTAAATAGTGAAAAAATTGCAACATAGTAACACATTATAATTCTTATTACTTTTTTTAAAAAATAACTTCTTTTATGTAAATGTCATCGTTAAACCGTGGAATTTGTTGCTTCCAAAAAGAACTATGTATTTAATGAAATAATTGGACACGGTCAAAGTACCTTTAAATCCGGCGCATAACGCAGACTTTAAATACCAAAAAAAAAAGAAAGAAAAAAGAATTTTAAGGGTGCGCGTTATACGTCGAATATAAAAATGATGGGTTTAAAAATTAAAAAAAGATTTATAAAAAAATTTAGTCTTTTTCATAGATCGAAATACTATTATTTAAAAGAAATAATATTCCTTATGAACTTAAAGTACTATAGTTCTGAGGGATACTATTTCTTTCTAAAACTTGGAATAAAAATTAGAATAAATGATGTGGCCGTGGTAGCCAAGTGGTCAAGGTATCGGATCGTTGGCTAGCTCGTCACGTGTTCGAGCCCAGTACCACTAAAGACACGCCGTGTAGGGATAGTTAGGAAAGGGAGGTACCAGCTCAGGTGTCGTCCTTATCACTTGACAATGGTTCAAAATTACGAGGTCTGTCGCCAAAAGCCCTCGTGTAGCTCAATGACGTTAATATTCACTTACTCGAATAAATGTTTTCCCATAACATAAAAGCAATCCTCACATACATTTCAGGTTTCTTCATAAAAAGGGTGTGTGCGTTATACAACGAATATACATAAAAACTAAAAATTGTAGCTTGAAAGCATAGGTAAGCGTTACACGCTGGATTTTATGGTATATAGAATTAGTGAATTAAATGCTTAACTAAGTTATATATATATATATATATTATTAGTTAAGAAATGCTTAGTGTTTGATAAAAAAGTCAAATAAATTTGAGATTTTTTTAATATTTCCACAGCATAAGTGTTTTGCTAATATGATTTTACTACTATTATTTTGATGAAGCTACTACTGCCAGTTTGCTAGTAGTAGCCTCATATTTCTTATGATATTGTTACCAAAATTTAATATAATTACTGTACTTTATCTAGCAAACATGTTATATAATATATTTTGTTTTAAAATTATTTAGCTGTTGACTCTTATCCGTAATATGAAATAAATTTTTCGAGAGATTTTTAACTGTTAGTCAATTAATAAAAAACCTAATTTTTTTTTTAACATACAATTTTTCTATTTTTTATTTTTCGCTTTTATAATCTATCAGTAATATTGTTTTGCGAAAGACTAATAAGTAAAAATTATCTATTTAACACCCTATAAAAAAACCCCATAAAATCTACAAAAAAAAGGCATACATCCAGGGGTATTTCACCCCCAAAATGTGAAGAGTCCTTTTTAAATTTTTCATTAAGAAAAAAAAGGAAAACGCGGTAATAGATGAAGAAATTGTTTTTGTATTTTTCTTAAAGTATTCCAGCTTTGCGAGCACGGAAATACTTAAACGAGATGACTAAAGTGGAGTTAGCAGGCAACGCCCATACTGGCGTGAAAAAAGATTTGTCACACCTTTAAGAAAAAGTTGTGCAGCGTTTATTTCGTGTGATTTGATTATCCACAGAGCCCGGCATCTTACACACCCAAAAAGCTTTACAAGTGTTCTAATTTTAGGTCACACAGCATAGAAATAAAGTTACATAACAGCAGATTTTTAATCCATTGCACCCTTTTAATCCATTTGGAAATGTTTTAACTGCATGCACAAAGTTTTCAATTTCATTTTGGACAGTAATGGTGAAATCTACTTCAACTTTGCACGTAGTATTTCGAGTACTTTTAATGAATTTTGAACCTAAGTATTATTTGACAAATATTATATATTCTTTCTACTGCTTGTTTTTCTTCCATTTATTTTAAACTTTATTGCTTGTGATTATCATAAATATGATAGAGTTTGTGTATATCTTCTTTATAATACTTAGAATATTAAGTATCCGAGACCATTTTTAGTTTCATTAAAGCCAGAATGTTTAAGCATCTGATTATTTTAAAAGATATGTGTGAAGTTCTAACTTCAATATTACCAATTAAAATAATTCTTAGCTTACAAAAATAACTACAGAAATAAATATCCTAAAATATACTTTGAGATAAAATCTCAAATCACATTTTCTATGTGTGCGTACGTGTGTATGTATCATACATATAAGCATCAGACTCCCATTAATTAAGCGTCACATATAATCAGACAGCCCTTAAAAAATTCGCCATTAATAAACGCAAAACCATCATGCTCTAAGTAGTTTTTTTTATTTATGTACATTTAAGTATTGCAATGGTTTGTTTATTTGAATTCTTCTTTGTGCAAATACATATTAATTTGTTTTGTCTTATTTCAAAATACATATTCTTTTTACTCTGTATAAGTGTTTAGTTTCTTATTTCACCATATTATAGTTTATTATGTTTAATCCAAAGTTCCATTAATCCATTTGAGTGCCTCAAGAGACCGTTAGTCGGATTAACAATGTCTCGCTGTATGTATATATGAAATACTTAAAATCCTAATAATCTTGAATAAATCGTTAATTTTCAAATGTACTAGCAAAGAGGGGAGGGAGGAAATGTGTTATAAAGTTTGATAGTTTTTCTATAAAACTTACATTTAGTTTTCCAATTTTTCTTGGAATTAAATCAATTATTTGTGACAAATAATTTAATGTCATGGAGAATGGGAAAGTAAAATATCAGAAAGTATATAAAAAATAAAATCTGAGTAAAATTATGAAACTCTGTACAACATGCGTAATCGTATTTTAAAAAGATAAACCAGTCACAAAAGCGGATAATAATTTCAATAAATATTCACTAAGTTAATATTTTCAATAGAATATTTTCAGTAGTACAACTTTTATAAGTTTTGAGTAAGTTAATTTTAAAAAGTTAATTGTGAATCATTTGAAATATGAATGTTTCGCTATATAAAAATCGTTGGTTCAAGTTAAGTAGCATTACCAAAAGTTTGTGAAAAATATAGATATATAGGATAAACCAAATGTGTTGCCCGAATTATAAAAATTTAGTGGCCTTGGGTAGCCTAGTAGTTAGAGCACCGGTCTCCGGACCTGAAGGCTTGGGTTTGATGCCCGTACCGCCAAATACCCTCCGAGTACACACGGAGTACGTGCTCGTTAAATCAGTGGGTCCGAAAGTCTTGTACGCTGAATCACGAGTATAGGGAACTGGAGAAAATTTCCCTCCACTTCAGTTCCATGCCTAAATTTTGGAGGTGGATAATGTGGGGCATCTATCGTAATGTTCACCCCCCCTTCGGAATTT
>BMAV01023697.1:0-79767 GCA_019973955.1 Trichonephila inaurata madagascariensis
CTTATACTAATGATTTTGAAAACAAGGTTAAGCTGTAAAATAGAGAGGCTTTGGCAAAGTTATTTTTGGCGACCGAAATCGGTCGCCAAGCAACTTAATTTAGCGATAGGTGTTACAAGTTATTACAACGTGGAATTTTGTAATGAAAATAAAGAAATATTAATGAGAAATAAAAAAATATTTATAAACTTATCAGTGATGTCTTTAAAATAAGTTGTTTGGCGATCAAATACGGCAGCCAAAAAATCGCCAAATCGAAAGAGCCCCCTATTCTACACTTTAACCGAAAATAGATTCGTTACTGTAAACAATTACTACAAAAACTCTCAACCGGGAAAGAATTATCAACGTTCAATCTTATTTTAATTAAATGATTTGAAGATAGAAAATGAAACAAATTAAAGGGCTTTTATGTTTTACTAAATAAGGATTTCAAAATGCTTCACTTGTTACGCAACATTTTAAGAAATCGTGTAATTTATTTTATTACTTTTTTCATTATGGATATATTTTCTTGGCTGTATGTGACCTCTTTGTTTCGCATAAAACATAACTATAAATTACTACTTTAAGTAGAAATTTATTGCAGCATTATCTTATGTGTGTACGCATAATTTTTTTCGACAATCTCTGTGAGAAATTCTGCACTTTATCTTCCAAATCATGTTAGAAGAGAATTTCTGCTTTTTCTATTAACAATGCAATAAAAATTTTCAGTTATTCAAGAGCATGCGAAATTGCTCAATGTATTGAGTCAAAGAATCATTGAAAAATCAACAATATACTAGAGATACTCAGATATTTATTATCAATTTTATGCAAGTGCCATATATAACTAAGCGTTTTTTCTTTTAAATCATTCAATCTGTATCTATAAAATTTGTTTAAAGAAATAAATTGATACTTTTTTCTAACGATATTTAGTTCAAAATAGTTAACTAGGGGATTTTAAAAATATTAGTTTATTATTCCACACGTATATATTGTCTTGGATGCCCTAATAGTATCAATATTTGTAAGAACCTCAATTCTTAACCGATATTTTCAATATAATTCTTACTTTCTTTTTCTATTAAAACAAGTTTCAAACCACAGTTTTGATACCTAACAAGTAATATAAAAAAGTATTAAGTCAATTCCTACTTAGGTTAACACAAACGTTTTATTTTAGTTACGTTTTATTGAATAATTACAATTAGTATAAATACCGGTTGCGTGGCGTAGTTGGTTTGTCTCTGGCCTTCTGAACCCAAGGTTGTGGGTTCGATCCCGGACGAGTCGGTGGATCTTCCTGATACAGAAAATCAACAGTGGCCATGTCGTATGATTATACGGCATGAAAAAGATCCCTTGAGTGTCCGTTTGGCTTGGATGCTCTCGGCAAAATTAAATTCCTAAGTACAAATTTGCATCAGCAGAGCTCAGTTGCCTCTATCTGGGGAAGAAACTGAGCGTCAAAATTACTTGCGATAATTGGTATCGCCTAAATGGTGCCGCACTAAAAAGTGATACCAGCTCCTACGGAATGTACTAGGTCTGCAAAGGTAGAAATACCAATACGCAGTTCCATTAAAGAAAAAAAAACCAATTAGTATATATATATATATATATATATATATATATATATATATATATATATATATATATATATATATACACTAGCGGTCCCGACAGATGCTGACCTATACACGCGTCTTAAATCCGAAAATTACAAACTTTTTGAATAAGTTGCAACAATCTGGACCGTTTTGATGGAAATTTTTTTTATAAAGTTATTACAATACCTGACATCATAACATGTACAGTCACCACAATTCGACTAATCGATTGCGTGTGAGTATATATTTACAATGAACTAAGTTGAATACAGAAGGTATTCTGAATGGAAACTTAAATTTGTTTTGATTAAAGGGTAAAAAAGATAAAACTCGAAGCTATTTTCATAACAGTTATATTTTTTAATGCACAAAAATAAATTTATTGTAATGCCATTGAATGTACAATGTTTTGGGTTAATCCTTGAGGGGTATAAGCAAACAAATGCGATGACTTGCCAAACCTCGGACATGCAACATATAATTGGCCGTGTGAAAATCAAGGGTTTTCTAAATCTAAGCCACAAATTGTCCTTGTTTGACCTTGTGACATATTAATGGCTCATAGCAAATGCCAAGCGAATTGGAAATTGCAAACATTTGAATGGGTAGGTGAGTCTGAAAGAATCATTGGAATATGGGTAGTACAACTTCACCTTGAAGTTTGCCGCTCAAAATAGTGGACTCAAGAATATTGCCCATGGTTTTTATGAACAATCGCTCGCCCTTACATAGTTTTGGCGCATGACATCGGACCGAATTGTGAATCTAAACCATTCTCGATTCCATTTGAACCCACACAAAAAATACCATCCAAATCGGTCCAGCTGTTTAGGAGGAGTTCAGTTACATACACACGCACAGAAGAATTATATAAAGATATATGCCGTATCGTGGCGAAATGAATAGTCTTTCTAATTCTGTAATTATTTTTTGTCTGATTTTGATAGAAAAATTAGATTGCAATTTTAAAAACGGCGAAAATATCGGAAAATTCTCCCCTCTTATTTCTTTTTTTTTTTTCCTTGCCGCGCATTGGCAGAATAAACAGCACACAAGGGTAAAACAATTATGGGTTTTAAGGTTTTTAATTAATATGTTTTAACTAATTGCGATATTGGACCGAATTGTGAATCTAAACCATTCTCGAATCCACTTGAACCCACACAAAAAAATGTCATCAAAATCGGTCTAGCCGCTTAGGAGTGAGTTCAGCCACATACACACGCATAGAAGAATTAAATATATAAAGATTATTTGAAAACATATTAATTAAAAACGCTAAAAAGCATGATTCGTCTGCATTTTTGTAACAATAAAGACCCAGTTTGGCTGAAAATCGTTTTTCGACGCCAACTTACGTCTTTTTTATAACAATGACGTTGTTACAACAATGCAGGTGAACGTTGAGTTGTATGTTTTGAATGTTTTTAATTAACATAATTTTAACTAATTGCGATATCGGACCGAATTGCGATTCTAAACCATTCTCGAATCCACTTGAACCCACACAAAAAATTTTCATCAAAATCGGTCCAGCCGTTTAGGAGGAGTTTAGTCATATACACTCGCACACAGAGGATTTTTATATATAAAGATGTATAATAGAATCACAATATTAAATGGTAAAAAAAGCGATTTTCCATTTTCCTTTTTATATAGGGTGTTAAATTATTATATTTGTGCTTGTTACTATTTATTCATTCATTAAATTTAACTATCCCAATAAAATAATATAATAAAAAGAGATCACTTTCTCAGAAATTAGGTGGATTCGAACTTATGACCCTTGGATTAGAAGTCCAACGCACTACTCATTGCGCTACAGGGACTCAATGAGAGAATTTCCATTGTGTGCGCGCGCATGCGCGCGGGGGCGTGTGTGTGTATTAGACTATTATTTTTGTTTGTTACTAATTATATTCATTAATTAATGAATTAGTATTTGAAAAAAAACTGTATTAAAATTAAGAGTCATCTACTACAAGTGTTAAAAAATGTATTTGAATTTAAATAGATGAATAGAAAGTATTTTATTAACTATTGAAAATTTATACAACATATATAAATAAATAAATAAATATAGGGAGAGTGTGAACTAATAGTAGGAATTGAGAAAAAAAAATGAAACAAAATGCAAAATATTGCCTTCTATAAATTTTTTACTCCAATATATCATGAAAAATTACCACAAATCGTCTGGAACAATCTTATAACCAATACCTTATCAACTTGAAGATTGTATCATATGATAGGAGAACAATTAGTTTTGTCTCATGATCATCATTACAAAATGCGCGCTCGCGACATTATCTCAGGTCGATCGATTCATTCTAATTTGGCATCCTTTATGGGGTTCGGAAAGAGAGATAATCACCGGAAGTTGCTAGTGATGATTTCATCCTATATTCAGACTACAACAATCACTTAAAAGACAGTGACATATATGTGTCTCTCAGTAACTTAGAGCATTTAAATCAATTTCTATTGCCGACATCCCAGTCAGTCACAAAAATAGACCAAGGCTTCTAATGTTATCTTGTTAGGACTGCCTCCATGCTAAGTCAGAGTGTGAACAAATCTCGGAATGGATTTTCAGACGGATAACTGTCTCTACTTTCATATACCGTAAAATCCAGCGTATAACGCGCACTTTGAATACAAAAAATAAGATTGAAATTTACGGGTGCTTGTCAATTTCAATTGGATATTTTGAGTTCAAAGTGAGCGTTATACGCCGGGTATAAAAAAGAGAGCTTTAAAAATTAAAAAAAAAAAAGATGAGTATAGAAAAAATTAGACTTCTCTTCATATTGCCCAGTGGCTGAGTGGTACCGTATCGCGCATCCACACCACAGGTCCGGCGTTCTTTCCCGGGCTGGACAAGGTCGACTCAGCCTTCCATCCCTTCAGTGGGTCGATAAATGAGTGACAAGCTTTTTGGGAACTTAACACTGGGGGTTGCGCGTCGAGACCTGAACGTCTGCTAATGCACTTCCACGCCCGATGGTCACGCATACTGAGATGGGTACAGTAGCCTTGGCCCTCATGGGCTGTTGCGCCTCTGAGTTTAGTTTCTACATAGATTGAAACACTGTTTTTTGTGTTTAAAAGAAATGACAATAAACCGTAATATACGTCGTATAACGCGCACCCATAAATTTCAATCTTATTTTTTGTGTTAAAAGTGTGGATTGAATTGAAATTTATGGAATTGAAATTTATATGGATGCGCGTTATACGCCGGATATAAGAATGATAGCTTTAAAAATAAAAAAATAAAAAAGATGAGTACAGAAAGAAAAAAAATTTCATCATATATATTGAAATACTGTTCATTTAAAAGAAATAACTTTCCTTATGAACTTAAAGGGTTATCATTATAGAAGTATTCCACACATTTCTCTCTCTCTCTCTCTCTAAAGATTAAAATAATCCCTTGACAAAATGACTACAAAACATAAGAGCATTGCGCACGTACATTTCAGGTTTCTTCATAAGAAAGGGAGTGCGCGTTATACCGCGAATGTTCCTAAAAATTAAAAATTGCAGTTTGGAAGCATAGGTGAGCATTATACACCGTATTTTACTGTATGTAGTTTTATAAATGCTATTATCCGTTTACTATAGAGCGTCTTTGAAATTTAGAAGTCTCCATAAACACGTAATGAACTAAATTCATAACAGTCAAGGGAAAAATGTAATCACTTGTTCCCCGCTGAATTCAAATACAGGGTTTGACGATTTTTCAAACCCGGTTTTAAAACCGGTTTTAAAGTAAATTTTTTACATTTGAAAAAACCGGTTTAAAAAATTTACATTATTTTGTAGAATTAGGATTTCTTTTGCTTTATTTGCAAAATCCACAAAACATTTCTTGTCCTCGAAGAAATCTAGTGTACTTTTTAGCTTTAAAAAACGAAATTATTAAATTATTTGGAAAGATAGTGTCTAGAATATTTCTAAATTCTTATGTGGAAACCGATTCTGATGAAGAGCAAATCGAAGAAACTACTCACCAGAGTAATTCTTTTTTAAAAGCAGCCATGGAAAAATCAATTCATAAGTTTCTTGAAGACTCTGAAGAACAACTTACAAATCCAAAGACACTGAAAGCTGAATTTTCATTATTTGAGTGAGTGAGTGGATAATAACGTCGCACTATTCAGCTACTCGAGGGCTTTAGGTGACGGACCTCGCAATTTTGAACCATAACTGACAAGGACGACACCTCAGCTAGCACCCCCTCCTCTCCTAACTTCCATACCACACCAACGGGAGGACGTTTGAGCCTCGACATATTTAACGTACATAGACTCCCTTTGCATGACGGTCTTCAGCAAAACTAGGCGTGAACTCATGACATGCCAGCCATGAATCCGTTACCTTGACTACTAGACTACCGCGGTCCCTTCATTTTTTCAGGCAACGAATAAAAGAACCAAAAAACATAGATTAGTTTCTTTGTTTTTGATTCCCTGAAAACTATAAAATTAAGCCCAGTAGTTAGTGAACGAGAATTTTCAATTTCAGACTGCGAAGTGTCTAAAATAAAGAGAGCAAGACTTAGCTATCACTCAATGGATATAATCCTATTTTCTCGGAAGAAATTACAATTAGCGAAAATAATATAAATTTCTCTTTATATTTTTGATATTAATTTCGGGTTTTTTTTTTCGTTATTTTATAAAAATTAAATAAAATATTTTTCTATATTATATTTTTAAATTCCAAAAACGGCTAAAATTGGTTTTTGGAAGTATTGAGTTCGAAAACTGGTTTTTCGAAAAGTCGGTTTTTGTATAAACCATACACAAGGCTGACATCAGACTTGTTGTATTGGTAAAGTCAAAATATTTGATAATTGGCTTAAGGATGCCCAAGTATTATAATTCTTCAAATAGTTTTTCGAAATTATAAATTTATATTAGGAGGACCGGAAATTGATGTCGTTTTTCTACGTTAAATTCAAATATATGAATTTTTACTAAGTTTTTAGTTTTAATCAATTATGGAATCGTCCTCTCTCTCTCGTTATAAACAATCTTATGCCGTCTACTGTATAAATTTCCAATACCGAAAGGATAAAAATCAAGCGATTTTTGAGCAAAACATCTGGAGATGGTGTATTTTGGACATCCTCCGAATTTTCAAACTTTTTACCACTTAGAAAAATCTTTAAAAGATCGAAATAAAAGGAAATACATTGGAGCAGTATCGGTCGAGTACGAATGGTGAGACAATTTATGACATTTTCGCATGCGGGCGGTAAGTAGTTCTCTTTTTCGTGCCCATTCATCGGTGAATTTGTTTATTCTATTCATTTTCTGTAAAGGGCAATGTTTAAATAATTATGCATTTTTATGTATTTATATATGATTATGTGCGATTTAAATGTCAATTAGTCTAATTATTTAAAAATATTTGTATATAAATTACTTATGTAGATTATATTAATATAATATATATGTTTATTTGGTACTTACGTACTATCGCAATAATGCCAACGTTCAAGGTAAATGGCTCCTGATTCCCCATGTGTCATACGCGCTGAATTGGCAACCATGTGCTTCATTTCATATAATGTCGCCACGTGAGTGAGTGAGTGAATATTAACGTCGCACTGTACAGTTACAGAGGGCTTTTTGGCGACGGACCACGTAATTTTGAACCATGGTCAAGTGACGTGGATGACACCTGAGCTGGCAACCCCCTCTCCTAACTACCACACCACACCAACGGGAGGACGTTTCAGCTCTCGACAGATGTAACGTGCATCGCTGCCCTACACGGCGGGTCTTTATTGGCACTGGGCTCGAACTCATAACATGCCTGTCATGATCCGATACCTTGACCACTGGGCTACCGCAGCCCTTATAATGTCACCAATACCGTTGCAATAATGCGTAATAATCATTTATATAACTTATATAACGCCGTATACTATGTATGGCTAGGAAAACTTATGCCCTGAGGGTCATTTACTTATCTTAAAACTCTCTAAGCAAACAAAAGGTGAGACTTCTTACTTTTTCACAATTAATGCTTTTATTTCCTCATAACCTTTTATTTGTCATCACTAATATAAACCAAAATATTGGCAACTTTCTCGCCACAATTAACTTCGTTAAACTTTCGGATTTTAATTCCTTTGGGAACATTTTTGTGCTTAAATGGTCTGTTTATTGATTTAAAAAATAGAGATCCGAAAAAAATGTTTCGTTTCTTCTTATCTTCCATCCCCTACATAAGAATAATCTTAGTAATTACTTTTTTATCTCCTGCTGTTCTCTTGTTCCCTCGCTGAAGTTGAGTTTAAGTGCTGCTGTACGACAGTAATATTGAAATAAATGAAAGAAAACTTAAAGGGAAAAAGTGTGTATGTAATTTTTACTTTAAAAAAACACTCACCTAAAAATTTTCATTCAGAACTAAGCGCGCGTTGCCGACAATAGCACAATTTCCGACTGGAGCCAAGAAAATCCGAGTGACCGTAAAGCACCTGAATCGGACGTTTAACTTGGATTCGCTCTTTAGCAAAATGCGCTGGAAGAAGTTATCACTTCAATAAAAAGAGTGTTAAAATGTCTTTTGCATGCAAGAACAACCAAAAACAATTGTAATTATTAATATAAATACAAATTTCAATAATAAAGCATGTGACGAGCTCACGCGTCTTTTCATTAACATATCCTTTGAGTTCTTTGGGGCCAGAATTAATGGCAACTCTTTTCCAACCAAAATCCAAGAAGTGAAGCGTGAATAAAAGATGCAAATTAGAAAGCTTTTAAATATCAGAAGCTAGAGTAAGAGAGATGGCAATTTGGGGAATGTTATGATAGAGCGTGATACAATTGTGAAGTGACAGCCAACAGAAGTTATTCCGGAGATAGAGCCTTTAGGTCAAGGTGCATACCATTGCACTCGAGTAAAAACGCAACTTCTATTAAGATTGGATCGATGATCGAAGTTAAGGTAGGAATGACTATTTAATATTAGGATCCGAGATATTATTGAAATTGAGTTTAGACGTGTTAGTTATTGATAGTGGTCCGGGTTAAAATAATTCGGTATTATATATATATTGTTTGTTTTGTCATCGCATAGATTCTCTTACATATATTATTATTATCTAATCTGTTAGAAGTTTAAGTTGAAAAATCTTAATAAAGTCTAATTAAGATTAATCGAATCTTCTAATTCTTTCGTTAATCCTACACCTCTAGCTCACGCTGATAATCAAAGAGAAGGGCACCCGAGGAGGCAGCTTTATAAGCACTTAGGTATTATTGGTACAGAATTTCTTTCACGAAGCTTAAAATTTTTAAATTCACAACATTATTTAATTTTCACAATGAGATTGAGCCCACAGAAATAAAAATAATTTCCATAGTTCTTAGTTTTTGAATAAATGGACAAAATATTACTCTGTATATAATTGTATTCGAATATAATGAAAAATATTGATTGTGGTGCACGATCGTACCCTCTATACAAGTGCATACCCCACATCGCAAGCGTATGCATATAAATAGTTTAGGCTGTTTGAAAGCTAAGCACTTTCATAGTTTAATTGTCCTGTTTCACTCACAAATCGGCACTTCTATCTCAAAAGTTTGTCGACCCTGCGTTAGAATCAATGGCATAACGTACACCCCCACACACCCCGCATCGAGGGGGCAAGATTCTACGGAGTCCGAAGTGTATTTCGCCAAGTGCGTATTTCAGCTTGGAACCCAAAACCTGACTTTGGCGGGGGGAGGTAATATTCTCCGTTACGCCACTGGATACAATAATGAGTAGATATATATAAAGTGGCGTAACGTACACCCCGCGACACGGGGTGTGAGGCAGGGTTCTGTGGGCCTGAGCCAAAGCCTGACTGACACCAAGTGTTCATTTAATCAATTTATAAAATATTAAAGGCAAAACTTGACTTTGCAGGGAGGCCCTAATATTCACCTTTGCAACACTGTGTATATAGGTCATGTTATAAGCACATTACACACTAACTAGCATACATCAATACAATTGCAGCATCGTAAGAATGATAGGAAAACCCAGACAAAGACACACGTGTCAGAGTGTAAAGGAAATTTTTTAAGTTCCTGGAATTCGAACTTAGATTGTTCCGATTGTAGACAGACGTGCTCTGCCGTAGTCTAAGAACTAAAGCAATAAAAAACTCTCATTAAAATTTTTTTCAGACTTCATGGGCAATTTGTAACCGTGTTTAGCTTTTACGCACGTGCAGAAATTCGAGCATTGATAAGAAATGTTTTAGAGGTTAGAAGATGAATGCTGCGATTCTCCAGCTTTGTTTAAGAAAATTGAACAACACTTTTGTAAAATTTAATTAAATTAAATTTATAAAATTGTGGTGTGTCACTGCCATGGATCTCATTTTGACCTCTAAAATTTAACTTTCTCCGCTGTATGTGAGTGTTTCAAAACAAAATTATTAATAGCATTCAGCAGGACATATTTTGATTCTCCTCACTATTCTTTAACAAAAATAAGGTTTGAAGTTGAAATTATTTTCATGCTAAATTCTCACATTACTATCAAGATCAAGCTTATCTCGATTATTAAAATATTTTATTTCGAAATACTTTTAGGGATGTATAGATTTTGGCAAAGCAGTTATTCTTTCTCGCAACATTTATAACATGTCTCAAAGAACATGCGACAATTTAATTTAAGTTCTGCTTTAATTTAACATGAATTAAATAATAATAATTTTAAGAATAAAGTAAGTGAAAATATTTCATTTTAAACTTTCACGGTTGCAAAATGGCATTTCTGACAAATTCCATTCTATATTGCTTTTCGCGAAATAAAGAAATCAATGTCTGTGACGCAAAGCGATGCAAATTTTCTTTTACTTTTTCGTAAAGTATATTTTTATGTTACGAAAACACAGGACTAGCATAATTGCTTCATTAATTTCCAAAACTGTTAAACGAACTCACATGAAAGATATATGAAAAGAATCACAAACTCGCCAAACTTGTATCGTACATTCCACCCCACACACCCTTATTGACACATCCCAGTTCGTGATTACCAAAATGAGGAACTTCCCCATCGCTGGATTGGGCATATTTGGGAGAATGACGTAGCTTTGTCCCCCCCCCCCTGTCCTCTCAGATCCCCTAATTTAACGCCTTGAGACTTCTTCGTATGGAGGTACGTTAAGGACCTTGTTTACGTACCCCCCCGCATTCCGCAATCCTCAGTCGAACCGACAGTGCTGCAGTACAGACAATCGACAGGACTATGTATGGAAATGAGTTTGGTTATCATCTGGTCATGTGTCGCATCACCAAAGGTGAACAAATTGTTACGAATTTTGTGTAATGAATGTTTTAAAATAGTGTAAATAATTTTTTTTGTATCTGGATATGTAATACGTTTATATTACTCTACATTGCATTTATGTTAAAATTGTAATATTCGCAAGCAACGCCGTTCCTTTCATTTTAATGGCGTTTCAATGGAAACATGGCGAATTCTTGACGATAGAGCCACGTTGGCATCATTTTTGGCGACCAATTTGGCGACCACGTTGGCGAGTTAGCAACCATATGGATTCTTCTGGAAATAAATTGAGAAATCTACTAATATCACGATAAATGACGCAAACGTATTTTTCTCGAAAGATCCGTGAGGCTTTTAATAGAGAGACGCTCGCCGTAACTGAGTTAGTCTTGTTTTAACAGTTGTAGAATTGATTTGACAGTGATGAGTCGATCAGCGATTAGCTATTACTTCGGCTATTGAGTAGAACAAGCGAGTGCTTGTGAATAATCTTTAACATACTTTTATTTTAGACACTGATATTGTGTCTGAACCTTTTAGAAGGTGTGAAAGCCCTCTGAGATTTATTAAGCAAATCCTGTATTTCAAGCTGTCTTGTTCTTTTTCAAACATAAATTCCCACCCGCTTTGAAGAACTGTCTATTCATATGAGAAATGATAATGCATGAATATCATTCCCTCGTTGTATTTAACTAGTATTGAAAAATATGTTTAGAAAAATGTTTTTAAACCTTAAAATACTTCTTAAAAGGGGTTTTATTTTTTTTTAAAAACTCCTTTAGAATCCCGTATAAAAATATATACCTTTTTTTTAAAATAAATGAATCATTTATGGTAATCCTGAAAATTCCCTTCATCTATAATTTTTAAGTGACTGTTTATAATATTTTAAAAAAACCATGGTAGTGACGTGGACCTATAAGAAATAATTAACCAAAAACGTTTTCTAAATTTAACTCACAAGGCTCTTAAGAAAAACGTCATACTCAAACAAGCTCAGGGCCATACCTAAAGAAAGTCCTGCAAGAAAGCACTGCAATAAATTCACAGTTTCAAGCTGCTGAATGATCGATGGGATGATTTTTCCTGTTCAAGTTTATTTAAACCTATAGATAAAATTTGTCTTTTAATCATTTAGTTTTAATAAAAAAAAAGGTTTTCAACAGTAAAAATAATTAATGCTAATATTTTTTTAATTTTTTGAAAACATTGCAATTTTCAATGACTTAAAAGACTAAATAAATGTTCTGAATAATATGCATTATTTTTTTTTAATTTGAAAGTCACAATCATGATTTCTGAGTACACAAATTCGTTTTCCCTATTTATTCATTTAAAGAATTATCATCAAATTCCAGGTGCTTGTAGTAACATAACAAAAACAGGATCCTTATAATCTCTCAGCTACTTATTTTTAATCACTAAAAATGTTTTTCAAATATCTTTATTCGAATAAACGCTCAAATAAAATATGGCTTTGTAAGATTTACGTTTTCTTTAATTACTTATAAAGATTTTATTTCTCACTAATCAAATTTGTAATTAAAACCATTTTGGTGAATTTTAGATTCTCAATGTCTCTTTTTATTTCTTTATAGATAAATATAATACAGAAGATGAAACACAGAAATTAGGACTTTTTAGAAAATTTTTAAAATTTTTTTTAATAACTTTTGGTTTCTGAGAAATTATACATAAATATTTTTTTGTTTCTATGGATTTCTATAAAATCAAATTTTAAGGAAATTTGTTTTTTTTAAAATTATTTTGAAAATTGACATACAGAAAAATTTCTTTTACAAACAAAAAGTATGATTAGTTTTGTTTGTTTTCAAAAAATTTATTTTTAAATATTCTTTTTAATGTTAATTGAAAAAATAAATAATTTTAAATTTAAATTATTAAAAAATAAAAGTTTTATAATTCATATCAATACTAACATTAAATTGGAAAATTAAAAAAAAAAAGATTGTAAAAAAATTAAAAAGTAGATAAATTTTTTTTTTGTTGGTACGCAGTTTTTTAATTTCAAATTAATACCAAGAACTTTAAAAATACTTAAAACTTTTAATTTAATTTAAAAGTTTAACCGTTTTAGAAATAAAAGTATTAAAAGAAAAAAATTTAGTAAATAAAATTCTTTTGAAACGATTTTTCATGAAAGGGTTGGCCCAATTTTTTAGAAATGTAACAAAATGTAGCAACTTTTGGAAAGTAAAAATTTTTATCATAATAATTTCAAAACAGAGAAAAACAAATTATTTAAAAAGGGTTAAATTTTTTAGATAAAATTTATGAAAAAATTTTATTTGCAAACTAAAAGTATTGAAATTTGTTTGTTTTTTAAAAATTACGTAAATAACGGTGTAATGCAAATAAATAATAAATAAATAAGGAAAATAATGAAAGTTGTTATAATTCCAATCAATACTAACATAAATTATTAAAAAATGAGAAAAAGATTGTAAATATTTAAAAGTAGTATAAATATTTTGTTGTACACAGTTTTTAATTTCAATTAAGTACCAAGAACTTTAAATTAGTTAAAACTTTAATTTAAATAAAGATTAACACCGTCTGAAATAAATAGATATTAATAGATAAAAATGAAATTGTATATAAGAGAAAATTCTCTGAAAAGGATATTTTTCAGACGGGTTAACCAATCTTAAATGTAACAAAATGTAGCAATTTTGGAAAGTATTTATCATCATATAGAATTTCAAAACAGAGAAAAACAAAAATATAAAGTTACAAAAAAATTCTTATGAAGAGAAAACTTTCTGAAAACATTTTATTTAAAAATTCTAAAAGTATTCAGAAACCTTTTTTTCTACCGTATAATCCGGTGTATGATGTGCATTTATAACACCAAAAATTAGATCGAAATTTACGGGTGCGTGTAATACACCGGGAATGAAAACGTAGTTTAAAAATAAAAAAAACTAAAAAAAAGATGAGAATAAAATAAATTAGACTTCTTCATATGAGCCGTTTTCTTTAAAAGTGAAGTCCATTTTCAAATTATATGGAAATATTTACCACTTTCAAAGTAATTATACTTGTAATTTCATTACTACATAAATTTATTTTGACAAAATGATGAAAATTTTGAAGGATTTTTTGAGGAACTGTTCATAGTTAAAAGGCTTATAGCAGATGGCATTCACTATTATAATTAACTAACTTTTGTCAAAAATGGACTTATACCCCACTTTCAGAGAAAATGGCTTATATATCGAAATACTGTTTATTTTTAAAGATATGAATTATTTTATGAAAAAGAGTTGCAAATTCTAGAAGTATACTATTTTTTCAAAAGCCTTGGATAATACCTCGAATAAATAAATGACTTAAAAACATAATAACACACTACATAATACATACATCTCAGGTTTCTTTGTAAAAACGTGAGTGCGCGTTATACGGTGAATATATATATCAAAATTAAAAAATGCAGCTTTTAAGTATAGGAGCACGTTATATGGCGGTCGGATTTTACGGTATCTTTTACTCTAAACAAATCCCATTTTCATTCAACTTAATTTTTTATTATTTGATCTGATTGGACTAAATTTTAAATTATAAGTTTTCGTACATTTAAGTTTTTAAAATTACACAAATATATCGATATTCACAATATTTTTAAAGATACAAAAAAATAATATAAAAAGTATGTTTCTTAATTAAAAAAAGTTTACTAATTTTTTAAGGTCAAACTTTGTTTTCTAAATAAAAAAAAAAAAAAAATCCGATATTCCGAAGGTTTTTGTTCCAATCGTTAAAATGGTGTTACACGTTTATTCGACCAAACGATTTCTGCCGCAAGCGTGATGGTAGCACACAAAAAAGAGTAATCCAGTACAAACGACATTTCATAAGCGTGTTCATCTCTTTATAAAAAAGAAAAGTTCGCATAAACGCAGGAAGCTGAAGGCCACGGTGGAGTAATAACATGCGGATGTCACAGAGGTGATACGACACTCAGCTGGTTCTTTCACAAACGACTCGTTCAAGTACTATCTCTTTCGACGAATTGCTTCGTTCGAACAGACTTTAGCGTGAAAAAAGGAAGTAGGTAATACCCAAATATATAAATCCAGTCTCGGCCATTAGCATTCTTCGCGCGTGCAGAGAAGGAATACTGGGTTAAATGCCTATCAATGAGGATGAAACAAGTTTTACAACGAGCGTAAATCTTTCATTAAAAACATCAGGTCGAAAAATATTATTGTAAAGCTGAGATTCTTTTTTTTTATTGGCAATGGTATACGTGATGCCTTAATAGAATGTCCGCGGTTATGTGCCGTAAAAAGGGAAGACACGCTTCCGATACCAATAGCATTTGTTATTGTTTTAACAAAATGTGGAATGTCTCGTTTGACCATCTGCCTCAGAAAACAGGAAACTTATTTTATATTTCCGTTTTGGTTCTTTAAAGTAGCAACGTGTAAGCGATATTATGAATGGCTTTTGTGGTATATATTTTTTGTCTTTATTTTTTTACTATTGATTGATTTCAAATTGAAAAAGAGCTTTAAAAATATCACATTTTTTCAATTCGTAAATTTTCATTTCTTGGTTGTGCTACGTTTAAGAATGTCCGGCACATGAATTTTCGAAAAATTATCGATTTTCCCTTTTTATATTTTCTAAGAAATATTTGTGTTTAAAATGATATATGATATGAGGAAATTTGATAATTAGAAATATTTTTATTTATTTTTTAAATGAAGTTACTCCTTGAGGTGCATCAGATGAGCTCTGCTAAGAGCACTCCTGTTTTCAATTGCATAAGCTTCTGATTAGAGCAAATCCAAATGATGTTCAAGTGGAAAAAGTAGAGTGTATTGGGAATACCCCCTAAAGTGTATGGGTACACGTCTTTTGTTCAACTGAGTCAGTTAATAACACCAAATGATTAGTGGTTCCAAAGTCTACATTTGTGGAATTAAAAATGCAAAAATATTGGGATAAATATATATGGCTCTATTGCGCAGTTCACTATGAATCATGTAGAAAAATGAATGATCTTAAAATATTGTGATATTGAGCCAAGTTATAACTGTGTGCCATACTTCAAAAAATTAGATGCACGTAGTACTTGTGTAACCGAACGAAAGCATCTTGAGATCCCAAAAAAAGTTTAAATTGTTACAAATAATAAAAAAAGAAAATGAGAACCTTTTGCAGGTGCAGAGAGTAAAGAGAAAAGGCTTCATATACCTCTGGAAGGAACTAAAAAAAGTAAATGCCCAAAAATTAAAAATTTTTACTTTAAGGCCAGTTTTCTAAAAATGTAATATTTTTCACTTTATGAACCGTTTTCTCAAAAGCTACCGTAAAATCCGGCGTATAACGCGCACCGATGTATAACACGCACTTACACTTTCAAGCTAATTTTTTTAATTTTTAGGTATATTCGTCGTAAATATTTTTAAAGAAGAAATCTGAAATATTAATATACATTGTTTTTATGTTTTGAAGTAATTTATTCGAGGTATTATCCCAGACTTTTGAAAAAATAGTATACTTCTAGAACTACAACTGTTCTTGTTCATAAGGCAAGTTGTTTCTTTTAAATAAACAGTGTATCGATTCACACATCTAGAAGTAAATTTTTTTATGTCCATCCTTTTTGTTATTTTTAAAGCTATCGTTTTTATACCCGGCGTATAACGTCGTTTTTATACCCTTAAGTTTCGATCTTATTTTTTGTGTTCAAAGTGCGCGTTATACGCCGGATTTTATGGTACTTATTAAATAATCCTCAAATTTTCAGTGAGCATGCTTCTAACATGTTTACACATTTTAACGGAGGGAATTAGATATATCTAGAAAACTGTTTCAGGCTTTTTTAATCTAAATTTTAAGGGAAAATATTTCACATTTTTTTGAAAAGTTCATAAATATTTTAATTTTAAACAAAAAAAAACAAAAAACCCTTCTTTAAAGTTTTATTAATAGTACACATAACCTGCAGTAAAAAATTTATTAATAAGAAGTGAATAGTTTCTGAGAAAAAGGTACATAAACTTACGCAATTTAACATGGGCTCCTATGGACGTGGCGGACCCCCTTTTAAAACATATTGTATTTAATAAAATTTCGCTTAAAAGAATTTTCTACTCACGAAATTTTCACTTAATCTTATCGAAAAATTCTGTATAATAACGAATTCAATATTTTTAATATTATGACATTATATATATTTGTGATTATGTTTATAGAGTAATAAACAAGAAATCAGTATACATACTTCTCTTAGAACCAATATGTATGCCTTACTATAACTGGGATTACAATGCGTTCAATGTTCACAATTATACACACATACAAAAATTAAACATTATTGCTTCGAGTCTATTAAGTTTATTTTTTCCTGTAAACAATCCATCTTTAGTTCTTAATATAAATTAGAGCTCCTATTTATACTGTAAACAAAATCTACTCAAATTCATGCTTAAATCATATTTATTGCGTTAGGCCAGTGCTTCTCAAACTTTCAATACTGGCGCCCCCCTTTTCAATCACAATTTTTATCGCGCCCCCTTATACATTAATAATGTGCTGAATGCAATAATAATGCACTTTGACACTAAAGCTACTATACGCGATCTTAGTTATAAACCATACAAATTAATAACATAAGTATTAAATTTTGTATACTTATTAAGCAAAAAAAAAAATTTAAATAATAGGATAAATTTTTATGTTATTTTTCCTTTCTCTAATTTTTTAAAATTTAACATATTGCAAAAAAGCAGTGGTACTAGAAGACAAAATATAGATATCAGCTAAATATAGAAAAAGAACTCAGGAGAGTCAATTTCTAATCATAAGCATTTTTAAAAACTTTTCTTTTTCAAGACAAGCCCATAGAAGTCGTTAATCTATTTAAACTTGTTCTTAATTTAGTATTAATTAATTAATTTTAAAATACTCTGGCAGCAAAACACACTGATACATTAAAAGTATACCGGCTGAAGTGCCCGCTCTTTGCACGAGTTCATTTATAAGAAAATAAAACATTATTGATAAAATAGCTGAATTGTAAGGAGAGTAAAGCCAAGAAATGCGACAATGTTTACAAAAAAGTAAAATGATTTTTTTAAATGATTGCTCAAATTATAATTAGTTTTAAGCGGTTTTAACTTTTAAGCCTCACAGAATTAGCATTTATAATTGACGTTAAGTAATGAACAATAATATAAAATTCCGATGAAGAATAATTGTATTATTTTTATATTTAAAGCGAAAAGACTTCAACCCGGGAGCAGGGCGCACTCGATACGGTCGAGGGGTTATTGAGTATCCCCAATCTTTTTTTTATATATATATAATTATTTTTATTTTACACGATACAAATCGTGATTCTAGTGAATAATTTAATTGAGAGAAAGTAAACTTACCTATTTTCAAGGACTTTTTTTGATTTTTCTTTTTGGGAACAAATAAACAGTTTTCAGAATTAACGATTTTGTGATCTGTGTGTCCCGGGGACCACTTTCGGGTAAAAGTGTATTCATTATGATAATGTTACTGCTGAAAACGTTTTTCGTTACGCTTTTTATATTTGAGACGTCTGAAATAAATAGACCTATTAATAGATAAAATGAAATTGTATATAAGAGAAAATTCTCTGAAAAGGATATTTTTCGACGGGTTAACCAATCTTAAATGCCAACAAAATGCTTAACAATTTTGGAAGTATTTATCATCATATAAATTTCAAAACAAGAAAAACAAAAAATATAAGTTACAAAAATTCTTATGAAAGGAAAACTTTCTGAAAACATTTTATTTAAAATTCTAAAAGTATTCAGAAACCCAGCACTTTCTACCGTATAGTAATCCGATTGTATGATGTTAAAAACCTGCACAACGCAAGTAGATCAGGGTACAGTGCGTGTAATACACCGGAATAGCTTAATGTAAAAATAAAAACTAAAAAAGATGAGAATAAAATAAATTAGACTTCTTCATATAGGAAGCGTTTTCTTTAAAAGTGAAGTCCATTTTCAAATTATATGGAAATGTTACCACTTTCAAAGTAATTATACTTGTAATTTCATTACTACATAGATTTATTTTGACAAAATGATGAAAATTTTGAAGGATTTTTTGAGGAACTTTGTTCATAGTTAAAAGGCTTGTAGAGCAGATTGCATTCACTTATTATATAATTAACTTAACTTTGTGATAAAATGGACTTATACACTTACTTTCAAAGAAAGGAAAACAGCATATATCAATACTGTTTATTTTAAAGATATGAATTATTTTATGAAAAGAGTTGAAATTCTAAGTACTTACTTGGCTTTTCAAAAGCCTTGGATACCTCAATCAAAATAAATAGCTTAGAGGAAACATAAAGAGCACTACACCCTTTTATACATCTCAGGTTTCTATTCGTAAAAACGGAAGTGCGCGTTATACGGTGAATATATATATCAAAATTAAAAATGCAACTTGAAAGGGAAGTATATGCGCACGTTATACGCCGGATTTCACGGTATGTATCTTTACTAAAGAAATCCCATTTTCATTCAACTTAATTTTTTATTATTTGATCCTGATAGGACTTAATTTTGCAAGTGTGGATTTCGTACATTTAAGTTTTAATTACACAAATATATCGATATTCACAATATTTTTAAAGATACAAAAACTAATATAAAAAGTATGCTTCTTAATTAAGAAACTTAATTAAAGGTTGAACTGTTTTCTAAATCAAAAAAAGAAAAAGAAAAGAATCCATTCCCGAAAGGTTTTGTTCCAATCGTTAAATGAAAGGTGTTACACGTTTATTCGACAAACGATTTCTTTGCCGCAAAACGTGATGGTAACACACAAAAAAGGTAATCCAATTACGAAACGACATTTCATAAGCCATTCATCTCTTTAAAAAGAAAGTTCATAAACGCAGGAAGCTGAAGGCCACGGTGGAGTAATAACATGCGGATGTCACAGAGATGATACGACACTCAGCTGGTTCTTTCTAAACGACTCGTTCAAGTACTATCTCTTTCGACAATTGCTTCGTTCAGACAGACTTTAGCGTGAAAAGGTAGATACGAAAATACCCAAAATATATAGGAAAATCAGTCTCGGCCATTAGCATTCACTTCGCGCGCGTGCCGAGAGGAATACTGGGTTAAATGCCTATCAATGAGGGATGAAACAAGTTTTACAACGAGCCAAAATCTTTCATTAAAACATCAGGTCGAAAAAATATTATTGTAAAGCTGAGATTCTTTTTTTATTGGCAATGGTATACGTGATGCCTTAATAGAATGTTGGCGGTTATGTGCCGTAAAGGGAAGATACGCTTCCGATACCAATAGCATTTGTTATTGTTTTTAACAAAATGTGGAATGTGTCTCGCGTTTGATAATATCTGCCTCAGAAAAATGGGAAAAACTTGGCACATATTTTCCGTTTGGTTCTTTTTAAAATAGCTACTGCAAACGATATTACATATGAATGGCTTTTGTGGTATATTTTTTGCATCTTTTATTTTTTACTATTGATTGATTTCAAATTGAAAAAAGAGCTTTAAAAAATATCATTTTCTGAATTAAATGAGCACTTTTCATTTCTTGGATTGTCCTTTACGTTTAGAATGTGGCTTTGAACGCACCGAAAAATTATCGATTTTCTTTTATATTTTTCTAAGTTCAAATATTTTATTGAATTTAAAATGACATATATGATGTAGGGAAATTCACGATAATTAAAATATTTTTATTTATTTTTTAAATGAAGTTACTCCTTGAGGTGCATCAGATGAGCTCTGCTAAGAGCACTCCTGTTTTTCAAAAGCAAATACGGATTAGAGCAAATCAAATGATGTTCAAGTGGAAAAAGTAAGTGTGTCAGAATACCTAAAGAAAGTGTATGGGTTCACGTCTTTTGTTCAACAGGTCAGTTAACCAACTTACCAAATGATTAAAGTGGTTCCAAGTCTACATTTGTGTGGAATTAAAATACAAAAATATTGGGGTAAATATATATGGCTCTATTGCGCAGTTCACTATGAGTCATGTAGAAAAATGAATGATCTTAAATGTGATATTGAGCCAAGTTATAACTGTATTTTACATGCTTCAAATTAGATGCACGTAGTACTTGTGTAACCGAACGAAAGCATCTTGAGAGATCCCAAAAAAGTTTAGAGTATTTACAAATAATAAAAAAAGAAAATGAGGAAAGAACCTTTGCAGGTGCAGAGTAAGAAGAGAAAGGCTTCCAACCTTTACCTCTGGAAGGAACTAAAAAATAAATGCTCAAAATTAAAATTTTTAATGTAAGGCCAATTTTTCTAAAAATGTAATATTTTTCTACTTTAATACCGTTTTCTCAAGCTACCGTAAAATCCGGCGTATAACGCGCACCGATGTACATAACGCGCACTTACACTTTCAAGCTAATTTTTTTTAATTTTTGGGTATATTCAGAGAGTAAGCATTATAACGCACCTTTTAAGAAGAAATCTGCGAAATATTGGCCACTTCATTTTTTTTTTTTTTTTTTTTATGTTTTGGAAGTAATTTATTCAGTATTATCCCAGACTTTTGAAAAAATAGAAGTATGCCTTCTAGAACTACAACTGTTCTTGTTCATAAGGCAAGTTGTTTCTTTAAATAAACAGTGTATCGATTCACATCACAGAGTAATTTTTATGTCCATGCACTTTTGTTATTTTTCAAAAAGCTATCGTTTTATACCCGGCGTATAACGTCGTTTTATAGGAGGTTTCCGATCTTATTTTTGTGTTCAAAAGTGCGTTATACGCCGGATTTTATGGTAATTAAAATAATCCTCAAATTTTCCACAAGGTAGGGGTATAGCTTCTAACATGTTTATACATTTAACGGAGAATTAGATATATCTAGAAAGAAACTGTTTCGAGGCTTTTTTAATCTAAATTTTAAGGGGAAAATGATAGGACATTTTTGAAAAGTTCATAGTATTTTAATTTTAAACAAAAAAAGAGCAAATCCGCTAACTTTAAAGTTTTATTAATAGTACATAACCTGCGGAAGTAGGAATTTGTGGCATAGAAATAAATAGTTTGCTACTGAAACAGATGCATAAACTTACGCAATTTAACATGGGCTCTATGGACGTGGCGGACCCCATTTTAAATGTGTATTCAATAAAATTTCCGTTCAAAAGAATTTTCTACTCACAGGGTACTTAATCTTATCGAAAAAATTCTGTATAATAACGAATTCAATATTTTTAATATTATGACATTATATTTGTGATTATGTTTATAGAGTAATAAACAAAAATCGGTATATACTTCTATAACTGAGAACTAATATGTATGCCTTACTATAACTTCTGGGATTACAATGCGTTCAATGTTCACAATTGCATACAAAAATTAAACATTATTACTTCGAGAGTCTATTAGTTTGTTTTCCTGTAAGCCACACAATCCATCTTTGAAAGTTCTTAATAAATTAGAGCTCTTATTTATACTGTAAACAAAATCTCTCAAATTCATGCTTAAATCATATTTGTGCGTTAGCCAACAATACCACCCATTACAGCATTTCCTCAAGATCAAATAAGTATACAAAACAGGGGGAAATTTGACATTACTCCTTTGACGAAAATATCGGTTCGGTAAACATGAATGTGACATCTTTGTTACACTTTTTTATACTTTTTTTTTCCCATACACGCATAAATTTTGTCCATCGAAAAAAATTAACATTTTTCTCCCTTTTGAATGGATGTGTAATAACAACTTCTAATGAGTGGTAACAATACGATACTCTGTAAATATTTTTGCAAAATTATTCATTTGTAGTGCCTTTTTAGAAGAGAATCTCAATGTCGCATTCAAATTACATAATATATATGACCAAATTAAAAATACTCGAATACAAAAAACAAAAAAAATGTATTTTAATCGATTTTTCCCAGATTTGTATTTTTATCCCGATAAATTTCGAAATCCTAAGGCCCGTGTAATTAAAATATAAAGTTGATTAATTTTTTTAAACGTAATTTTTTATTTATGATTGCACGATTTTAAAATATGTTTTAATGAATGCTTTTCATTAAAACTAATACAAAAACTTTGTTATATTGAGAATTTTAAATTATCTCATGGTCGAGTAATTCTTTTAACTTAATCAGCGGTTCTTAAAGTACGGTCCGCTGAGTATTTCATACTCGTATGTTGTGAGATTTCCCACTTTTACATACTCTGAAGGCCTCGTGGAAAAATTGAAAGATGTGCCATTCTAGACTAGATCACTAAATAGTCCCCGATGAGAAGAAACTCAACTAAAACTTTGTATTTTTATCCAGAATATTAAGTCGGGGAGGGATGTTCAAAATCTTGGGGACTCCACGATGTCACCCTGATGCATAAAAAGAAGGACCACGGCGATCGAAAAGATTTGAGACCGTTGGCTTATCCATCCTGTGAAATAATCGAACAAGGCGGAAACAGTTTGAAGGTCAAGGATTTTTACTGACTGCGGCTAACTGGGCGTACATCTATGTTCTATGAATGTTGAGGAACAACCAAAAGTATTAGCTTCATTATATTTGAGAATGTTATTAATCCTGCAAAAACTTCAGCCTTTCCGAATAAAATGAAGAATCAGTTGGAAACGGATTTAATTGAATGTTGTCACAAAATATACATTCAACATTTTTTTATCATATTTCTGATGTTACTACATATTCTTACATTTAAATGTTGCTCATATCCCAAATTTACCTTTTATACACATGTTACTTTAGTTTAAAAAAACCCCGATCTATGTGAAGGGGGCATCACTACACGGGACCTGACGCAGATTACAGCTTAGCAACGGGGAGCCTAGCAGCGATCCCCAGAGACAAGGAGCGGAGAATAGACTACGACATGAAAAAATATACTTAAGACGAGCATTTACGCTTCATTTGGGGCAATGATGCGCGCTTAAAATGTTTGGTATAATATTTGTATTGTTCCTTTTTACCTCTCTCAATTCCTATTATTTACTCACACTCTCTCTATATATATTTATTTATTTATCTTGGTGGAGGTACTTTCAATCGGTAATAAGATACATTTTAAGCGCTCCACAATTGAGCTGAAATTTAATATACATAGTTATTTTGGATGACAATACAATAATTTAATGACAATTAATAAAAAATTAATTGATTAAAACTAGTATTTAAAAATTACAAATACAGCCACTGGCGACTTAGCGACCCTTTTGGCGGGTATTGTCAAAGAGCAGAAAAGGTTTTTTTCTCCGGGTTTTAAAGCATTCAGTTGAACTAAATTTTATATACATAGACTGTTTTGGATTGTCCAGTACGATACTTTAATGATAATTAATAAAATTAATGACAACCATAATGTTGTGATTCTGTCCTATGTATATACATACATATTTATATATTAATTGTAACTATTTAATAAAAGTAGCTAAAAAATAAAATTTTTTCTTTGTTGATCTAAGTAGGAATTGACTTAAAATTTTTTATATTACTTGTTTTCTTTGCTACTGTTAAAATAAACATTTTTATCTAATGGCTTTTTAGTGATTACTAGACAACGAGCCAACATCAACAATATAAATGGGTGTGTGTCACGCTAATGGAAACCATGTTCTTTTATTGATCACTAATGCAGAAGAGTTTTTGATTTGCTTGAACCACTACATCAAATTGTTAAAGGGATAAAATGCAACTAATATAGAGCAATCGCGATAGGCTAGTGGTCATCGTCTCGAACTAATGACCCGTGTTTTACCTCGACTCGCGGTTCGTGTCTTGAGGTGCCACTCAAGAGCTTTGCCATGCGTGCATGTTAAATCGGGGAGTAAAGTCCTTGAAGCGAGATGTGGAAGCAGGAGAGTGATTGCCGGCTGAGATATCATCATCCTTGACTATGGTTCAAAATTGTGAATCCGTCGACAATAGAACTCGTGTTGTTTTAGAGCTTCACGATACTGCACCAACTAAGATACGAATCGTGTTTTCAACCCGTGGTCCGCTGAAGGCATTTAGTGACCCCTCATTTAAATTTGGGGCAGTTTAAAACATTTCCCTGTCATAGCTTCTTGTCGCAAAAACGCTGTTTTTCTGTTCTTCATATTTCAAAACATTTCACTGATTGAAACGATATATCTGAGATAAAATTCTCTGGAAGCCCTGACGAATTTTTCAAAAATTTTATTGTATTTTAAATATAAAAAATCTGACTATGCATAAAATCTCAGAAATTTTCGAAAAAGACGACTTAAGGGCTTGTCAAAGTATTTTACTCTTCCAACTTATACATTTAACTTTTTTGAAATCGATATATATAAAGTTTGTAACACCATCCCTTAGAATCAATTATAGTCTTGTAAAAACAAAAAGACAAAAAAGAGCTCTCCTTTTATATATATATATAAATTTCCTTACTACAATATTTTTGACAGTCATTGGCGTACGGATCACTGTGAATTTATTTGGTGGCCCTCAGACGTAAAGGTTGAAGACCCTAGAGTAAGAATAATAGAGTTTCCGTAAAATTACTTTTTCTTCAATTTTTGAAATATTTTTATGTCTATTTCAGATTTTCCTTTTTTCTTAAACCTAAGTAGCATAGTATAAATTGGAACAACATACCAGCGTCCGATCGCCACCAAATTTATACGATTGGTTTGCAAGTGTAATCATTGTAGAGCCACCCCACACAAATGGTCTTCATTCTGAGCTAACGGAATTGGTATAAAAAAATAACTAGACTGTGCTACTTGCCGCAAATTAAAATTGGTTATTCGACTATCAGTATTTTACAAAAAGTGCCTGCCAGCTGTGATTTCAAAAAAAAAAATTAAGTATTATTTGGAACTGAGTTTTCCATTTCTTCAGAAACTATATTTACTTGTAACATATGCAACCGTTCCTTAGATTTTTGATCCGCTTTAACTCAGTATTGCTTCGAATCAGAAATATATTCCCTGCTCATCAGAAATTTTATCACTTAGTATAATACAAATTTTGCTATTTCGAATTCAAAAAGTCAAAATAATCACATGAGTTTATGGTGACAGAGGCTTTATAAGGAATATATTGTACAAGAAATCGAAGGAGAAACATATGCATAAATTCGAAATAAACCTTCTACGTTCTTTTACACGCCATCTAAGCATTCTATTGGGAGGTAGATTTGTGGAAAAAATAAAATTTCTTACATAACTGATTTTATGTTCCTGAATTCAAAATGGCAAACAGACGGAAACTCTAAATATAAATTCTTCAATTTATAAATAAGTATCTGTCTTATTGGTTACTAAATTGTTAAGATCGATTTCAGTCCATTTTATTTTGTAGAAAATTATGGCTTCCAAAACGTAATAACACATCTCTTTTACGGCTCTCTGAGTCACAAAACACACAATCGTGAACTCGACCTGCCGTCGGAATTATTCAAGTTTTACTATACAAGTACTGGAAAGCTTGAGGTTACGTTACTTTAATACCACCAGAGAGAGGAGGCATGCTATATGACAGGTGCGTAAACAAACAAAGGTGAACGTTCACACACAATTAGCAGGGTCGGCTAGTGAACTAAAATAGCTCGGTTGCATGAGGTGCGTTTACACACCGAGAGGCTGCTATATGGGGCAGCTGAGATGAAAAATTGCAAAAGGATGAAAAATATGCTAAGGTCGATTAAATTATCGCATTACCGCAAGGTTCTTTGTAAATATGATGCTATTAAAATAATAAATAAATTTACATGTTTTTCTTTAATATCAAAGGAACTTTAAATTAGTGGCGTAGTTTAAGTAAAATATGAACGTAAACTATGTGAAGTGAGGCTGTGTATGTAATGAATATTTCGTTCTGATAACTGTACGTTTCATTCTGTGAGATATTTGTTCTGTAGAATATTTAAATAGACTTTAATGTAAGTAAATGTGGAGGAAAAAGCATATAAAAAATTCGATTCTTTTTATTGCAGTTGCGCACACATAGGAATTTTCGGACAGGGTAGGAAGGGGCATGGGGGATTCAGGGATGAAAGTCAACATTCTCATTATCTTGCATCAATACGCCGCCAAACATATTCTTTTTTGATTTTTGTCATTTCAGGGAACAAAAAGCAACAAAAAATTAATTAGCTCGAATAATTAGCATTAATTCATAAAATTAATTATTAATAACTAATACTGAATTAAATTTTACGTTTTATATACATAGGATTATAATAAATCGAAACAAAACCAAGGGCCTTGAGGGAAGGTGTTACATCCGGACCACAAAAGGGGACTTTAAAATTATACACTGTTCAGCGCCAGTCTTTTTTTTAAGGATATTTTCCAACATATTATTTTGATTTTGCAGTATTTATTTACTTTTGGAAGGGAAATAAAATTTCATTATCAAATAATGTAATTTTTATGTTATAAATCAGTGTTCTCAAACTTTCAATACTGGCGCCCTTTTAAATCCCTGAATTTTTATCGCACCCTTATACATTAACAAATTTACTGAATGCAATATGTGCGCCCTTTGACGCTAAAGCACAATACGATCTTAATTATAATCCCATGGTACAAATTAATAACATAGGTATTAAATTTTGTATATGTTACTTTTAAGCAAAAAAAAAAATTAAGTAATAGGATAAATTATTAGCAGTACATTTTTTCCTTTCTCTGATTTTAAATTGAACATATTGCAAAATACGCGGTGGCTGCTTAGAAGACAAAATAGCAGACTATCAATAAGTATAGAAAAAGAACTCAGAGGTCAATTTCTAAAAACTTTTAACTCTGCAGAATATAAAATACGCTAATACTACTTAGTAAACTTGTTCTTAAATCGAGTATTAATAAGATAAGTATTAAATTTACTTTTTATATATATATTTACTCTTAAGTAATATATATTAGGTAAATATATATACTTTAAGTAATAGGTTAATTACATTTTATTTTTCTCTCTCTATTAATTTTTAAATTGAAACAGATTGAAATAATATTTGATTAAAGATTTATTTTCCTTCAAGATCCGGAGAGAATTTCTAAAAGGTACAAATGTCATTATAAAAGAAATAGCCAATCTATGTTGCTCTTTATCATGCACTCTAAAAATTACATCTGGCATCCTCGCGAACGTTCATGTGAGTCTAGGCAACTAACAGACGTCTGCAAAATATGTAAATGCTTTGTACTTCGTGCAATTCTAGTCAGTCTTGGCCGGGGAATCGATTAGCTACCGGAGTCTCTACTTGAATGTACATTTCATAATTCACGCGTTAATTATAATTCACGGTATTAAGTATTTACGGCGGTGGATTAAAACAAAATCATAGATATATTTTAAATCACAGCGAGCATTCGACGATAATAAAACATCAACAAGTACACAGACGAGGGGAGCGATTGATAGCAAGTTACGAATGGGTTAGGGATACAAAATACTTCAGAAGAATATAACTGCCGAAAAGATATCTTCGCCAGATTTCACATCCAGTGACGAAATTAAAGACATTTTGTAATAAATCGCTCTTTGAATTCTGGATGAGGTGGATGCTGAATTTTTCTGCACTTTGAAAACAAAAGCATTTCGTATACTATTACCATTTTAACAGCATACCTTTACGGCGAGATCGGATTTCTGCACGATGGCTACTTTGAAGACTTAAAATATAGATCTGAGCTAAATATCAAAAAATAACTCTGAGTGTCAATTTCTAATTTTCCAGCCTTCCTTTGAGAAAACTTTGCTCTGCAAGATTATGAAGCCCATGGGGAAGTCACTGATTATTAAACTTGTTCTTATACTGGCTGAAGTACCCGCACTCTTAACACGAGTTTATTTTTTAAAAATGATAATATATTCTTGATATATTAGCTTAATTATGGGAAGAGTAAAATAAGTGCATGACAATGTATGCAAAAATGTAAAATGATTTATTGAAATGAATACTCACTTTATTATAAACGGTTTGAATGAACTGTAATTTTAAGCCTCGCAAATTAACATTTAGAATAAATGTTAAGTAATAAAAAAAGACTTATATTAAAGAGGTTGTTGGCTGGTTGCATGCGTATTTAAACGAGAAGCCCGGAATCGATTATTTTTCGATCACTAACGTTAATGGTCGCGAATTGATGCACCCCAATTCTTTATTTTATAGTATTTTCAATGCTTACAAGATAAAAATCACAATTTCAATGAAAGAATTTAACTAAGGAAAATATACTTGCACCTATTTCAAAAGATTTTCTATTTGTCTTTCATAATTTGAGAAAATATCAATAAAACTGAACTAAATTGTTCCAAATAATGCGTGACCTTAATAAAGGACACAAATCACAGGCACTTACTTTTTGCTAACATTACAGGAAAGCTATTTGCAAACAAAACTGTCACATTTGTTCACATTTTTGTAATTTTTTTAATATCCTTTGATGATCGACAAATATCCTGTTGAACTTTTCTTGCTTGTGTCTTTTTTGACAGGGTGAAATTACATTTGCAGTACAGTTATGGCTTCATATTTTCTTGATAAAATTCTTAATGTATTTATTAATTTTTCACTTCGCTTCATGTTTTGTGCTTTTCTCAAATTTACCTTCTTCAACATGATTCTAACATGCATTATTTCATCAGGAAGCTGTTGTTTGTTTGATCAGCTTCAATTTCGCTTTCAGAGATCACTAGATGCCCCAATGCTCATTTACATTTATAAACCATAATCAGTCGTACAACATCACAATTAAAACCACTAAGTTATTTATAGGGAAAATGCAGCATGTTCAAGAAAATATATTTTTGAAAAATAGTGGTCGTGATGCCGGGAACTCGAGGTACAACAAGTACCTTAAGATTCCTAAAAACGTTTGCCTCCAAAAAAGGAATGTTATCAATTCATTTAGCTCCATTAAGACTGGTATCGCCAATGGGATTCTTTCTGTCAAGGTCATTGGTAACAAATAAACAGTTTTCCCAGAGTTAACGATTTTGTATTATATGTTTCGGTATATCATAAAAACGTAAATCTTGGCCAATTAATCCTTCAAAGTTATAATATGCTTATCCATGTATCAAAAAACTCTTTCACATTGTGAAAAAGCCGCAAGCAAAATTATATAATTTACAACTTCCTAAAGAAAGGGATACGAGTAACCATAACGAGTAAGTTCGAAAGCCAGCAAAAGTAATATTTTAAGTTAAAAAGAAACGTAATAAAAAATCTCATCGTAGGATTACAGCAAAACAAACAAAACTCTATTTTTTTTTATTTAGCTATAGGGTCAAAAAGATCACGCTAATGAGCGTTCAAAGTAGAATCTTTTATTTTTGATGACGCTTTTTCACCAGATGATATATATAAATCATATCAATAGCAAATCTGTATTTTTTATTATATCAAGGAAAGTATTTTTTCATTCAGTAAATTAATTTTTTTAACCTTTATTTTCATTATGCTCGCGCCCACGCGAAGGCTATCACGCGCCCCCTAAGGAGGCGCTATTTGAGAAACACTGGTACCAAATAGTTTTTATGTATTAATTTTTTCTCTTTTTCAATGACTCGACAGCCTAAATTGGACCTGGTCTTCTCAAGTATCTCTACTTTTGGCAACTGTTTTCAAGTTTTGACCCCTTTAAAATGTTTAGGTCTTTTTGCGACACACTGATCAATGCATCTTAACGGAGGTCTGCCCCGAGGTCTATTTCCCATGGGCTTTGCCAGAAAAATTTTCTTGCAGCAACGAACTGTTCTTTCTAGCCAGACGACAAATTTAAGTCTCATAATTTGATAAATTGTAAATTTTGTAGAGTTCTAGTTAGATCTTCTCCGTGATCCATTCATACATTTTTATTTTTTATTATTTTTGTTTAATATAAGTGCCAAATAAATATTATTTTTATTTACACAAATTAGTTTCAAATTACGTTTATGTTCGAAAATATGGACGGGTTTTAAATGGCCTTGAAGTTTTTTAAATTTTGCTTGTATATGTAATAATTAAAGTTAATATTTATTTAAAATTCCACTTTTATTTATGTACAATATCTAAATCATTGTGTGAATACTAAGGTGATCAAACGTCCTCCTTTGGGGAATCTCCTTTATAAGGTTCTGTCCTTCCTCGAAAAAATATTCTCCTTTTGTCCTCCCTTTTCAATATTTTAAAACTGATCCTGTTAATCTCTGTATTCAGAGATGAGTCAAACATATTTCAAAATGTCGAAAAGAGGCCGGTCTGAAAATCACAGGAAATAACAGTTTTCAATGGTACTTTTGACTTGTTCTCAAGTAAAGGTGGACAGATATAGAAATTACGCTGAATTTTATTGAAACAAATGCCTGATATTAAAATCGATGACAATTGTCTGTTTGAAGTGAAAGACTGAATGTATATTTAAAAATTCTAATAAATTAGAACAATTTGTAAAATCAACATGCTGAGATGGTAAAATATAGATTGAAAATTAATAAAATTTCAAAAATGAACACATTCCACATGGAAATGTAATTATTCTTGTTGAATTTACATTTTGCTACCCTGGAACTAGTGCAGCAATTGAGAAAGAGTTTTTTTCAGTTGGTGATGATTTTAATGAAGCGATTAGTGAGAATCAAAATTGAATGTTAATATTTTTAGCTTCTGAGTGCTTACGTAAAATTCAGTACATGAAGGATATTTTTTACCCACGAACTTTCCGATATGTTTGAAAATGATATATTGATAAAAAAATCTTTCAATGGAAAAGTACTCTTTTAAAGAGATAATAATTAAAAATGTTAGCGTAATTAACATATTTTTTGTTTTGATTAATAAAACGTTTCATATATTTAAGTTATGAAGAATTTTTTTCTTAAATTTTCGTCCTCCATTTCGTGTAAAAAAAATGGTCACTTATAAATACCCTATTTCGAAATGCGTCTCATTTTTCTCTTGCATTGAAGAATTAAACCTTATATTTTAACAGATTTATTAGTAATTGTGAGGAGATAAAGTATTAGCAGACCTCTTGAACTTTTGGATACTTTTATTTGCCGATTTCTAGTAAAAAGAATATCATAATAGCATTCGTAATGCCTTACGAAACAGTTGAAACTTCTCTAAAGACGGATGAAATTTCTAAAAATAACATATATATTTCCTTCGCTTGAACACGTGATTATATTTTCTATATTTCGTTTTTCTTTTTACGTACTTCCTCTTAAGCAATTAATTCACAAAAAGGTGAATAATTCCCTTTCTTGTATTTTTTCACTTGAGCGGAGCACAGCACGCTCACAATAAATCTCCCCGATGTTAAAATTAAAATAAACGACGACTGTGATCAATGCTCAAGTTCGTTTTTACTGCCACAGTTACAAACCCGCATGAAATGAACACCCTCTCGTCGATAATTTACACACATATATATAGGAACCAGCATTACAAATTTTTCCAAGGTTGATTCCGAAAGTTTCGAACAACGTTTAAAAGAAAAATTTCACTTCCTAATAGAGTTATCGTATATGCAATTTCTGTAATAAATCATCTAAGGTATGAAAAAAATTATACTATGTGATTATTGAAAACAATTCATCACAATAAAAATCTTGAAGAATATCAATTATCTCGAGCTCCTACAATAATAAATGTAAAAATAATTTACCACAAATTATTTACACAGATTCGTATAATAACACAAGCGAAATTTAAAAGCATTTAAAACTGCAAGATCGTTTCCATGTGTCTCGTTTGTTCATTTCCAGCAACAAACTTTGTTATGAGCCTTATACGTCTGTCATCCATGCATTTACTGAACTGCATTACTACTAAGACTTTAAAGGTCAGGACCTCCCAAATCAGCGAGCTTTATCAAATGTACTTTTCCGTTTGTCTGTGTGAAAGCGCAAGCGTTCAAAGATAAATAAAAAACATTCTTTATGGTGGAAAAATATCACATCTTCAGAAGTTAAAAATGATGTCATAATCATTAATTCGAATGATGCAATAGGTATGTGGCTTCATTTAAATTATACTGGTTTTCTTTGAACTACAAAGTAGAAAGAAATCGCTTTAGTTTATGTTATATGACATGCACGAAAACATCGTGAATAAAAAGAAACACAAAAGAAAAAACTTTTTACGGAATTAATTGATTAATAATTAACTTTTACTTAAAAGCAATAGCGAGAGTATTGGCAATTGATCTTATAATTTTGGAAACACGGTTAAGACAAAACGACACCTGAGTTGGAAGCACTATTCTCCACGAATTTCCATATCCGTAAACGATGTAGACGTTGAGTAGTAACAATTTACTGGGCTTTTTTGCGATTCAAGCATATAAATTAAATATATTCTTTGTGAGAAGCATATATATATATATATATATATATATATACAGTCGGACCTCTATATAACGAAGTCGCTAAATCCCGAAAAAAGTTTGTTATATGGAAAATTCGCTATAAAGAGGTTCATCTTTCAATTTTCTTTATAAACCACATAAGAAATATTTTTTAAATTCATAAGCACTATATATCAAAAAGTAATTATTCTCACCTTTTTTGTAAATTAGTATATGTCTATTCTATGCATCTTACCTATCAAAAAAAAAAATAAGAAAAGAAAGAAAAACGCAAAAGAGAGGAAGTTTTTTGACAAGCTCTTCCACTTCCTGAAGAATTTAAAAAATTTTCTTTGATGCTCAAGCTCTACGTTTTGACATTTTCGAGTACTAACGGCGCAAACTACCGTAGTGCGGCTGATCAACTTCGGAAATGGACACGGGGCTTTATTTAAGGACATGAGGACGCCGGCAACTCCCGCAGGGTATCGAAGATGTTTTACCGGGAACTGGACGGTGAGGTTAACGGTTGCCCTCCTTGGATGAAATGCCCGGGAACTCTATTGCTCTCACGCTTGGATGACGCCAGGCGTAAACCAAGATATATGACACTGCAAAATGTGTTAAAATAGAGAATAATTTGAAGTAAACTGGAAAAAATACTTTAAAATATTTGAGAAAAGAATTTAGAGGGTGTCACAGAGAAAGAGTTGAATTATATAAGAAGCCACTTCATGTGGAGTTATTTTTGCCAGAGAAAAACTGATGAGAAGTATTCTTGGTTCCAGGAAGGGGTTAGCGTTATATAGAAAAATTCACCGTACGAGATTCAGAGCATATATATATATATTAAGAAATCTTTAGGAAATGAATAGTTTTGTCTGATGAGTAAATTTTATGAAAGCTCAAATTCTATGTCTTTAAGTATTTAATAAATTGACTATATAGGCATCAAATAAATTACAAGATTAGTTTTTTCACCTATAAATGAACTGCTTCATAACAGAACACTTATTTCTTCAATCGCGTTTGTCTATTGTCCACCGTTTCTGTGGCACTTTATATTTTTTTTGAGAAAATCTATGCTGGATTTCTTAATGCTTCAGCCGGAACTATTTTTTTCCTCATATGTCTAACAATACTAGTAAGAACAATCGTTGATATCCAAAGATTGCGTGTGACTGATCATTGACATTTGAATTCATTTCAAATGTTATCAACAAATTCTAAATCATACTGTCTCGCAGTCGAGACCGGATGATAATAGAGGTAGAAATAATTTTAAAGAATGTAGTGCTAAAAAATGCGAAACATTTATCGCGTTTTATTTACATTTCTTACTTAGCCTGGTTTTAATTTTTTAACTATTCAACTGTCAAATTTTAACTTGCGTTAATCCGCGTTAAACATGTACTTGACCCTTTTAAGAAGGTCCGAATTAACACAAAGGCTAGGCAGAGTGCAAAAAGTTTAACTAATATGTAAGTTTGTATCAAAACTTATATAAATAATATATATATACATACATTTTAGTAATATATTAAGTTTTATCTACTTAGTTTACTCTAACTTCAATATAATAATTTTTTTAATGTGTGACGGGGCTTTACCGTGTTTCATATACGTCTGAAATAAATAGACCTATTAATAGATAAAATGAAATTGTATATAAGAGAAAATTCTCTGAAAAGGATATTTTTCGACGGGTTAACCAATCTTAAATGCCAACAAAATGCTTAACAATTTTGGAAGTATTTATCATCATATAAATTTCAAAACAAGAAAAACAAAAAATATAAGTTACAAAAATTCTTATGAAAGGAAAACTTTCTGAAAACATTTTATTTAAAATTCTAAAAGTATTCAGAAACCCAGCACTTTCTACCGTATAGTAATCCGATTGTATGATGTTAAAAACCTGCACAACGCAAGTAGATCAGGGTACAGTGCGTGTAATACACCGGAATAGCTTAATGTAAAAATAAAAACTAAAAAAGATGAGAATAAAATAAATTAGACTTCTTCATATAGGAAGCGTTTTCTTTAAAAGTGAAGTCCATTTTCAAATTATATGGAAATGTTACCACTTTCAAAGTAATTATACTTGTAATTTCATTACTACATAGATTTATTTTGACAAAATGATGAAAATTTTGAAGGATTTTTTGAGGAACTTTGTTCATAGTTAAAAGGCTTGTAGAGCAGATTGCATTCACTTATTATATAATTAACTTAACTTTGTGATAAAATGGACTTATACACTTACTTTCAAAGAAAGGAAAACAGCATATATCAATACTGTTTATTTTAAAGATATGAATTATTTTATGAAAAGAGTTGAAATTCTAAGTACTTACTTGGCTTTTCAAAAGCCTTGGATACCTCAATCAAAATAAATAGCTTAGAGGAAACATAAAGAGCACTACACCCTTTTATACATCTCAGGTTTCTATTCGTAAAAACGGAAGTGCGCGTTATACGGTGAATATATATATCAAAATTAAAAATGCAACTTGAAAGGGAAGTATATGCGCACGTTATACGCCGGATTTCACGGTATGTATCTTTACTAAAGAAATCCCATTTTCATCCAACTTAATTTTTTATTATTTGATCCTGATAGGACTTAATTTTGCAAGTGTGGATTTCGTACATTTAAGTTTTAATTACACAAATATATCGATATTCACAATATTTTTAAAGATACAAAAACTAATATAAAAAGTATGCTTCTTAATTAAGAAACTTAATTAAAGGTTGAACTGTTTTCTAAATCAAAAAAAGAAAAAGAAAAGAATCCATTCCCGAAAGGTTTTGTTCCAATCGTTAAATGAAAGGTGTTACACGTTTATTCGACAAACGATTTCTTTGCCGCAAAACGTGATGGTAACACACAAAAAAGGTAATCCAATTACGAAACGACATTTCATAAGCCATTCATCTCTTTAAAAAGAAAGTTCATAAACGCAGGAAGCTGAAGGCCACGGTGGAGTAATAACATGCGGATGTCACAGAGATGATACGACACTCAGCTGGTTCTTTCTAAACGACTCGTTCAAGTACTATCTCTTTCGACAATTGCTTCGTTCAGACAGACTTTAGCGTGAAAAGGTAGATACGAAAATACCCAAAATATATAGGAAAATCAGTCTCGGCCATTAGCATTCACTTCGCGCGCGTGCCGAGAGGAATACTGGGTTAAATGCCTATCAATGAGGGATGAAACAAGTTTTACAACGAGCCAAAATCTTTCATTAAAACATCAGGTCGAAAAAATATTATTGTAAAGCTGAGATTCTTTTTTTATTGGCAATGGTATACGTGATGCCTTAATAGAATGTTGGCGGTTATGTGCCGTAAAGGGAAGATACGCTTCCGATACCAATAGCATTTGTTATTGTTTTTAACAAAATGTGGAATGTGTCTCGCGTTTGATAATATCTGCCTCAGAAAAATGGGAAAAACTTGGCACATATTTTCCGTTTGGTTCTTTTTAAAATAGCTACTGCAAACGATATTACATATGAATGGCTTTTGTGGTATATTTTTTGCATCTTTTATTTTTTACTATTGATTGATTTCAAATTGAAAAAAGAGCTTTAAAAAATATCATTTTCTGAATTAAATGAGCACTTTTCATTTCTTGGATTGTCCTTTACGTTTAGAATGTGGCTTTGAACGCACCGAAAAATTATCGATTTTCTTTTATATTTTTCTAAGTTCAAATATTTTATTGAATTTAAAATGACATATATGATGTAGGGAAATTCACGATAATTAAAATATTTTTATTTATTTTTTAAATGAAGTTACTCCTTGAGGTGCATCAGATGAGCTCTGCTAAGAGCACTCCTGTTTTTCAAAAGCAAATACGGATTAGAGCAAATCAAATGATGTTCAAGTGGAAAAAGTAAGTGTGTCAGAATACCTAAAGAAAGTGTATGGGTTCACGTCTTTTGTTCAACAGGTCAGTTAACCAACTTACCAAATGATTAAAGTGGTTCCAAGTCTACATTTGTGTGGAATTAAAATACAAAAATATTGGGGTAAATATATATGGCTCTATTGCGCAGTTCACTATGAGTCATGTAGAAAAATGAATGATCTTAAATGTGATATTGAGCCAAGTTATAACTGTATTTTACATGCTTCAAATTAGATGCACGTAGTACTTGTGTAACCGAACGAAAGCATCTTGAGAGATCCCAAAAAAGTTTAGAGTATTTACAAATAATAAAAAAAGAAAATGAGGAAAGAACCTTTGCAGGTGCAGAGTAAGAAGAGAAAGGCTTCCAACCTTTACCTCTGGAAGGAACTAAAAAATAAATGCTCAAAATTAAAATTTTTAATGTAAGGCCAATTTTTCTAAAAATGTAATATTTTTCTACTTTAATACCGTTTTCTCAAGCTACCGTAAAATCCGGCGTATAACGCGCACCGATGTACATAACGCGCACTTACACTTTCAAGCTAATTTTTTTTAATTTTTGGGTATATTCAGAGAGTAAGCATTATAACGCACCTTTTAAGAAGAAATCTGCGAAATATTGGCCACTTCATTTTTTTTTTTTTTTTTTTTATGTTTTGGAAGTAATTTATTCAGTATTATCCCAGACTTTTGAAAAAATAGAAGTATGCCTTCTAGAACTACAACTGTTCTTGTTCATAAGGCAAGTTGTTTCTTTAAATAAACAGTGTATCGATTCACATCACAGAGTAATTTTTATGTCCATGCACTTTTGTTATTTTTCAAAAAGCTATCGTTTTATACCCGGCGTATAACGTCGTTTTATAGGAGGTTTCCGATCTTATTTTTGTGTTCAAAAGTGCGTTATACGCCGGATTTTATGGTAATTAAAATAATCCTCAAATTTTCCACAAGGTAGGGGTATAGCTTCTAACATGTTTATACATTTAACGGAGAATTAGATATATCTAGAAAGAAACTGTTTCGAGGCTTTTTTAATCTAAATTTTAAGGGGAAAATGATAGGACATTTTTGAAAAGTTCATAGTATTTTAATTTTAAACAAAAAAAGAGCAAATCCGCTAACTTTAAAGTTTTATTAATAGTACATAACCTGCGGAAGTAGGAATTTGTGGCATAGAAATAAATAGTTTGCTACTGAAACAGATGCATAAACTTACGCAATTTAACATGGGCTCTATGGACGTGGCGGACCCCATTTTAAATGTGTATTCAATAAAATTTCCGTTCAAAAGAATTTTCTACTCACAGGGTACTTAATCTTATCGAAAAAATTCTGTATAATAACGAATTCAATATTTTTAATATTATGACATTATATTTGTGATTATGTTTATAGAGTAATAAACAAAAATCGGTATATACTTCTATAACTGAGAACTAATATGTATGCCTTACTATAACTTCTGGGATTACAATGCGTTCAATGTTCACAATTGCATACAAAAATTAAACATTATTACTTCGAGAGTCTATTAGTTTGTTTTCCTGTAAGCCACACAATCCATCTTTGAAAGTTCTTAATAAATTAGAGCTCTTATTTATACTGTAAACAAAATCTCTCAAATTCATGCTTAAATCATATTTGTGCGTTAGCCAACAATACCACCCATTACAGCATTTCCTCAAGATCAAATAAGTATACAAAACAGGGGGAAATTTGACATTACTCCTTTGACGAAAATATCGGTTCGGTAAACATGAATGTGACATCTTTGTTACACTTTTTTATACTTTTTTTTTCCCATACACGCATAAATTTTGTCCATCGAAAAAAATTAACATTTTTCTCCCTTTTGAATGGATGTGTAATAACAACTTCTAATGAGTGGTAACAATACGATACTCTGTAAATATTTTTGCAAAATTATTCATTTGTAGTGCCTTTTTAGAAGAGAATCTCAATGTCGCATTCAAATTACATAATATATATGACCAAATTAAAAATACTCGAATACAAAAAAAAAAAAAATGTATTCTAATCGATTTTTCCCAGATTTGTATTTTTATCCCGATAAATTTCGAAATCCTAAGGCCGTGTAATTAAAATATAAAGTTGATTAATTTTTTAAACGTAATTTTTTATTTATGATTACTGCGATTTTTAAAATATGTTTTAATGAATGCTTTTCATTAAAACTAATACAAAAACTTTGTTATATTGAGAATTTTAAATTATCTCATGGTCGAGTAATTCTTTTAACTTAATCAGCGGTTCTTAAAGTACGGTCCGCTGAGTATTTCATACTCGTATGTTGTGAGATTTCCCACTTTTACATACTCTGAAGGCCTCGTGGAAAAATTGAAAGATGTGCCATTCTAGACTAGATCACTAAATAGTCCCCGATGAGAAGAAACTCAACTAAAACTTTGTATTTTTATCCAGAATATTAAGTCGGGGAGGGATGTTCAAAATCTTGGGGACTCCACGATGTCACCCTGATGCATAAAAAGAAGGACCACGGCGATCGAAAAGATTTGAGACCGTTGGCTTATCCATCCTGTGAAATAATCGAACAAGGCGGAAACAGTTTGAAGGTCAAGGATTTTTACTGACTGCGGCTAACTGGGCGTACATCTATGTTCTATGAATGTTGAGGAACAACCAAAAGTATTAGCTTCATTATATTTGAGAATGTTATTAATCCTGCAAAAACTTCAGCCTTTCCGAATAAAATGAAGAATCAGTTGGAAACGGATTTAATTGAATGTTGTCACAAAATATACATTCAACATTTTTTTATCATATTTCTGATGTTACTACATATTCTTACATTTAAATGTTGCTCATATCCCAAATTTACCTTTTATACACATGTTACTTTAGTTTAAAAAAACCCCGATCTATGTGAAGGGGGCATCACTACACGGGACCTGACGCAGATTACAGCTTAGCAACGGGGAGCCTAGCAGCGATCCCCAGAGACAAGGAGCGGAGAATAGACTACGACATGAAAAAATATACTTAAGACGAGCATTTACGCTTCATTTGGGGCAATGATGCGCGCTTAAAATGTTTGGTATAATATTTGTATTGTTCCTTTTTACCTCTCTCAATTCCTATTATTTACTCACACTCTCTCTATATATATTTATTTATTTATCTTGGTGGAGGTACTTTCAATCGGTAATAAGATACATTTTAAGCGCTCCACAATTGAGCTGAAATTTAATATACATAGTTATTTTGGATGACAATACAATAATTTAATGACAATTAATAAAAAATTAATTGATTAAAACTAGTATTTAAAAATTACAAATACAGCCACTGGCGACTTAGCGACCCTTTTGGCGGGTATTGTCAAAGAGCAGAAAAGGTTTTTTTCTCCGGGTTTTAAAGCATTCAGTTGAACTAAATTTTATATACATAGACTGTTTTGGATTGTCCAGTACGATACTTTAATGATAATTAATAAAATTAATGACAACCATAATGTTGTGATTCTGTCCTATGTATATACATACATATTTATATATTAATTGTAACTATTTAATAAAAGTAGCTAAAAAATAAAATTTTTTCTTTGTTGATCTAAGTAGGAATTGACTTAAAATTTTTTATATTACTTGTTTTCTTTGCTACTGTTAAAATAAACATTTTTATCTAATGGCTTTTTAGTGATTACTAGACAACGAGCCAACATCAACAATATAAATGGGTGTGTGTCACGCTAATGGAAACCATGTTCTTTTATTGATCACTAATGCAGAAGAGTTTTTGATTTGCTTGAACCACTACATCAAATTGTTAAAGGGATAAAATGCAACTAATATAGAGCAATCGCGATAGGCTAGTGGTCATCGTCTCGAACTAATGACCCGTGTTTTACCTCGACTCGCGGTTCGTGTCTTGAGGTGCCACTCAAGAGCTTTGCCATGCGTGCATGTTAAATCGGGGAGTAAAGTCCTTGAAGCGAGATGTGGAAGCAGGAGAGTGATTGCCGGCTGAGATATCATCATCCTTGACTATGGTTCAAAATTGTGAATCCGTCGACAATAGAACTCGTGTTGTTTTAGAGCTTCACGATACTGCACCAACTAAGATACGAATCGTGTTTTCAACCCGTGGTCCGCTGAAGGCATTTAGTGACCCCTCATTTAAATTTGGGGCAGTTTAAAACATTTCCCTGTCATAGCTTCTTGTCGCAAAAACGCTGTTTTTCTGTTCTTCATATTTCAAAACATTTCACTGATTGAAACGATATATCTGAGATAAAATTCTCTGGAAGCCCTGACGAATTTTTCAAAAATTTTATTGTATTTTAAATATAAAAAATATGACTATGCATAAAATCTCAGAAATTTTCGAAAAAGACGACTTAAGGGCTTGTCAAAGTATTTTACTCTTCCAACTTATACATTTAACTTTTTTGAAATCGATATATATAAAGTTTGTAACACCATCCCTTAGAATCAATTATAGTCTTGTAAAAACAAAAAGACAAAAAAGAGCTCTCCTTTTATATATATATATAAATTTCCTTACTACAATATTTTTGACAGTCATTGGCGTACGGATCACTGTGAATTTATTTGGTGGCCCTCAGACGTAAAGGTTGAAGACCCTAGAGTAAGAATAATAGAGTTTCCGTAAAATTACTTTTTCTTCAATTTTTGAAATATTTTTATGTCTATTTCAGATTTTCCTTTTTTCTTAAACCTAAGTAGCATAGTATAAATTGGAACAACATACCAGCGTCCGATCGCCACCAAATTTATACGATTGGTTTGCAAGTGTAATCATTGTAGAGCCACCCCACACAAATGGTCTTCATTCTGAGCTAACGGAATTGGTATAAAAAAATAACTAGACTGTGCTACTTGCCGCAAATTAAAATTGGTTATTCGACTATCAGTATTTTACAAAAAGTGCCTGCCAGCTGTGATTTCAAAAAAAAAAATTAAGTATTATTTGGAACTGAGTTTTCCATTTCTTCAGAAACTATATTTACTTGTAACATATGCAACCGTTCCTTAGATTTTTGATCCGCTTTAACTCAGTATTGCTTCGAATCAGAAATATATTCCCTGCTCATCAGAAATTTTATCACTTAGTATAATACAAATTTTGCTATTTCGAATTCAAAAAGTCAAAATAATCACATGAGTTTATGGTGACAGAGGCTTTATAAGGAATATATTGTACAAGAAATCGAAGGAGAAACATATGCATAAATTCGAAATAAACCTTCTACGTTCTTTTACACGCCATCTAAGCATTCTATTGGGAGGTAGATTTGTGGAAAAAATAAAATTTCTTACATAACTGATTTTATGTTCCTGAATTCAAAATGGCAAACAGACGGAAACTCTAAATATAAATTCTTCAATTTATAAATAAGTATCTGTCTTATTGGTTACTAAATTGTTAAGATCGATTTCAGTCCATTTTATTTTGTAGAAAATTATGGCTTCCAAAACGTAATAACACATCTCTTTTACGGCTCTCTGAGTCACAAAACACACAATCGTGAACTCGACCTGCCGTCGGAATTATTCAAGTTTTACTATACAAGTACTGGAAAGCTTGAGGTTACGTTACTTTAATACCACCAGAGAGAGGAGGCATGCTATATGACAGGTGCGTAAACAAACAAAGGTGAACGTTCACACACAATTAGCAGGGTCGGCTAGTGAACTAAAATAGCTCGGTTGCATGAGGTGCGTTTACACACCGAGAGGCTGCTATATGGGGCAGCTGAGATGAAAAATTGCAAAAGGATGAAAAATATGCTAAGGTCGATTAAATTATCGCATTACCGCAAGGTTCTTTGTAAATATGATGCTATTAAAATAATAAATAAATTTACATGTTTTTCTTTAATATCAAAGGAACTTTAAATTAGTGGCGTAGTTTAAGTAAAATATGAACGTAAACTATGTGAAGTGAGGCTGTGTATGTAATGAATATTTCGTTCTGATAACTGTACGTTTCATTCTGTGAGATATTTGTTCTGTAGAATATTTAAATAGACTTTAATGTAAGTAAATGTGGAGGAAAAAGCATATAAAAAATTCGATTCTTTTTATTGCAGTTGCGCACACATAGGAATTTTCGGACAGGGTAGGAAGGGGCATGGGGGATTCAGGGATGAAAGTCAACATTCTCATTATCTTGCATCAATACGCCGCCAAACATATTCTTTTTTGATTTTTGTCATTTCAGGGAACAAAAAGCAACAAAAAATTAATTAGCTCGAATAATTAGCATTAATTCATAAAATTAATTTAGTAATAACTAATACTGAATTAAATTTTACGTTTTTATATACATAGGATTATAATAAATCGAAACAAAACCAAGGGCCTTGAGGGAAGGTGTTACATCCGGACCACAAAAGGGGACTTTAAAATTATACACTGTTCAGCGCCAGTCTTTTTTTTAAGGATATTTTCCAACATATTATTTTGATTTTGCAGTATTTATTTACTTTTGGAAGGGAAATAAAATTTCATTATCAAATAATGTAATTTTTATGTTATAAATCAGTGTTCTCAAACTTTCAATACTGGCGCCCTTTTAAATCCCTGAATTTTTATCGCACCCTTATACATTAACAAATTTACTGAATGCAATATGTGCGCCCTTTGACGCTAAAGCACAATACGATCTTAATTATAATCCCATGGTACAAATTAATAACATAGGTATTAAATTTTGTATATGTTACTTTTAAGCAAAAAAAAAAATTAAGTAATAGGATAAATTATTAGCAGTACATTTTTTCCTTTCTCTGATTTTAAATTGAACATATTGCAAAATACGCGGTGGCTGCTTAGAAGACAAAATAGCAGACTATCAATAAGTATAGAAAAAGAACTCAGAGGTCAATTTCTAAAAACTTTTATTTGATCTATGACAAACCAGAAAAATGAACCGGACAAGGTAGTAGTGCAACCTGGTGAACAATGAAGAATAGTTTAATGTTCTCTTTTAAGTGTTTCTTTGGAATTAAGTAAGCGCCTTGTGAAAGAGACAAAACACAATCCTAAACTTCAAGGTGTAAACAGAGTTTCTAAAACTGGGCCCCCTTGAGGGCGTGATAACTCTACAAGGGGCCCGGAGCATATTGAAAAGTTAAAAACTAAAATTATTCAAAAAATTAAAATTGACTGAAAGAAAACAAACAAAATACTTTCTGACATAATAAAATAAAAAAATAAATTTACACTGATACAATACACTTAAAAAAGATCTGTACTGTACAATGTATTATATTTTTAATTTTAACAATACAAGTTAAAACAACGAAAATTACCAGTACCCTTTGGGCTTGCATTAACACTTATTTTGATGATTTGGTGTGTTTTACGGTTTATAATTAATTCCTTAACTGCCGGTTAAAATTGCGGTTTGGTCCCCAATGCCAGGGTTTTCCACGTGACGCCCATTTTGATGTTTATTTGGGGGGGAATAAATAGGCAAAATCCTCTGAAATCAGTAAACCCTTTTTAAAAGACTGTCAAATCCATTTATTGTTTTCCCAAAGCCTTAGGAAAAATTTTTATGGATACAGTGTACAAAAAAGATCGTATTGGGAAAAGACGATATATACGTCAGATGTTAATCCTTGGCTGAGGAGACGTTTTATACGTCGGTGGCACATAAGAGGTTAAAGTCGTTCTGAAATTTTAGTGAAAAGTATAGTATTATTAAATTTCAATACAATGTTTTGATGGGGGGGGCCCGTGAAAATGATGATTGAATATTGGGTCGCAGTTTGAAAGTTTGAAAGCACGGGTTTAACGTACCCAAAAATGTCAAATGCGTATTAGGGGAGATTCGAAAGTAATGATGCAATTCATATGAAAAAGAAAGTCATCTCATTTGTTCGTCCATGTCCAGTATGTTCGAGTCACCATTAAAACCTTTTATATCTGTGATGTATCACCTGAGAGAATAGCAACAGATGCCTTACCTTTATTACCAATTCCTCTATTTCAAACGATGGTGAAAGGTACGAATGGTCACAGAATGTTGTACGACAAACCCAATTCATTTGCTAGAGTTCTCGATGTTACAGAACAATCTGCCATTGTCATGTGCAAACATACCTGCCTTCAGCGCCGGTCTATCCATTGGGTACTTGGAGAGGGTGCCCAGGGGCCCAGGTAAGCTGCACTTAACCAGATTTTCTGGTTATCAATTTCGATCCGCCACTGCTACGGGGCTCCATAGACCTTCTACACCTAGGTCCTGAAGTGAGCTTAAGCCGGCACTGCCTATCTTCGTGTTATGAAAAGGTCGGTGCCAGCTCTCTCGTCTGTCGATCTAATCTTCTTGCCCCTGTACAGTAATAGCATCTCTGTGGATTCATTTCGTCCAATAAAGCCCCTTTTTTTCGAAATGATTATCTGTAATTTCTATAAGCCACAGGGGCGTAGCTACCACCGTATCAGCCGTATCAATGACACGGGGCCCCGAGATACAGGGGTCCCAATATGTGTAACTATAGTCCTACTAATAGGGTTTTCATATCTAAAAAAGACACCGAAGGAATATTGATACAGGACCCACTCAGTGCTACTAGCTACACCAGTGATAAGCCATGATTCCCCCTATGTCATAGACAGACTCAATTGACTTATGTATTATTCGATGAAGCATACTGAAGTTCTGCTCTTGCAGAAAAAGTACTTGCAAAACACAATCGCAAGTTTTCCATTTGTATGAGTAGTATTACTAACGCATAGACGATTTACACATATAATGCAATGCGAAGTGTGTGTGTGTGTGTGTGTGTGTGTGTGTGTGTGTGTGTGTGTGTGTGTGTGTGTGTGTGTGTGTGTGTGTGTGTGTGTGTGTGTGTGTGTGTGTGTGTGTGTGTGTGTGTGTGTGTGTGTGTGTGTGTGTGTGTGAATTACACTTGGTCTATGAATCTATCTTTTTATAAAGTTTACTTATTACTTAAATAGAGAGTTGTCTCACTCTGTTTTGATATTTAAATTATATTCCTGTTAATACAATAGGAAAAACTTTTAATTTACGTAAGAATGTGCAATCGACATCACAGGTCAATTTTTTGGGGAAAATTATCTCTCAGAATTTTGATAAAACACCTCTTCATAAGAGCACAAGACTTATATGACATAAAATTGATGTGAAGATTTGTTTGGAGATTAAATTGAATTTCTCATGTTCTTTTGCTGTGTGATGCTGTCAATGCTCTAACTTGCCCAGAAGTAAGAAAGTGGCGAGAGCCATTTTAAGGCTACAGTGGACAGTTAAAATGTGGAAAATTGACTAAAATATCGAAAAAAAAATTTTGACTTATTTTAATATTATATTAGTCTCTCTATCAGACGCAAAAAAAAATTTGTGGTTTCATGAATTTTTTACTGAGTTCCGATTTAGTCATCCATGACCACACCCCTTTGTTTACATTCTGATGTCATGCTAAAAAGCTGTCATGTACTTTGATAGTGCGAATTTTATATACTGTAGACATAGCCTCTCTAATTTTTATTTTTAAGTGATAATTTATCAAAGTCTGTATGGCAACAATTTGTTTTAACTGTATCTGAGACTTAAATTGGCATTATTTGTTTACAATTCGTTCGATTTTTCGTTCAATTTTATTCAAATTTTATATTGATTTTACCAAAACAAAAAGTTCTTTTCAGAACTAAAGTTCATTTTAAATTGCCTTTGTTGTTTAAAACTATTAGTATGGATCTTATATCATCGAGATATAGAAAACCTAAAGGTCGTCCTACCAAAAGGAGAAAGATGTTGGCTGAAAATAGCAAGAAGCGATGGCAGAAGTGTCCTGAAACTGATGATGAAAAACAGTAATAGTATAACATTGCAGAGGGATCCATTATCTGAACCGAGTACATCTTCCCAACCTGAGGCAAGCTATATTTTCACCCACAAGGCTGTGTTTTCTGAACTATTGCAGAAAGTTCCTTGTAAATATTGTACAAACTGTACCCTTGTTAAAAAAACAACACCATTCCATGGGTATTCTACAAAGATGGAACTTTTATGTGAATCATGTCATGAAAGCAATGGAAGTGTTTTTCAATTTTCCCAAGAAGAGGCCAAAATCACATGATATAAACAGCAAGCTGGTGAAGTGCCTTCCTATCCATAGGCAGAGGGCATGCTGCTTTGGAAACTTTTTCATCTGTGCTCAATATGCCAACAATGGACCGAAAAACATTTGCCAAATGCATGCACAACTTATCCGTGAAAAACAAAGAGGTGAAGAAAAAATTGCTCGAAATGTCACGTCAAGCAGCTAGAGAAGCTCACGTAAAGTTGATGCTTCACTAAAAGTCGGGAAATAACTGATGGAGGTGTCATATGATGGTACTTGGCAAAAGCGAGGACATACATCTAACCTAGGATTGGGAATAATCATCGATGTCCTTAGTGGACTTGTCCTTGACTTTGAAATGTTGTCGAAATACTGTCAGAATTGTGCAGTTACTGGTCGAGATATGGGAGTCAATAGTGCAGAGTTTCACATATGGCAAAAAGGACATGCGGATGAGTGTGACAAAATTTTGATGGAACTTCTGGAGCCATGGAGATGCATGCTGCACTGATTATGTGGAGACGGTCAATTAGTGATTGCTAAATGAGATTCGTTTCCATGCTGAGTGATGGTGACTCAAAAACTTTTCAATTTTTGTCGGACAATAAAATATATGGTTCTGATATAAAAATTGAAAAGGAAGAGTGCCTGAATCATATTGCGAAGAGGCTAGGCACATCGTTACGCAACAAAGTGAAAGAATGGAAGGTGAAAAAGTGACTCTTGGTGGGCGTAAGCAAGGAAGCCTTATAGATAAAAACATCACTAAGTTGCAAAATTACTATAGAAAGGCAATAAAAGATAATGTTCCCAATACCAATAAAATGAAAACTGCCATATATGCCAGCCTAATGCATTGCTCATCAACTGACAAAAGGCCTATGCATGGCAAGTGTCCTGAAGGGGAATCATCGTGGTGTTTCTATAAAAGAGCTATAGCCAAAGGGGAAAAACCCCAGGGTCACACAGTTCCATGAAAACTTACTTGTCAGCAGAAGTAGTGGAGAAAATTATGCCCATTTATCAACGTTTAGCTTCAGACACCATTCTTGAAAGATGAGTAGCAGGCAAGACGCAAAATTCCAATGAAAGTCTGCATAGCTGCATTTGGCGAAAATGTCCAAAAGAGGTATTCGTCTCCAAAAGGAAGCTGGAAATAGCAGTAACACAGATGCCATCGAAAAGCACAATTTGAGCTATGTGAAATCTCTTGAATCGAAAGAGGACTCATGCCTAAATGACAGTTTTTCTTTGACTATTGCTGAAAGACAAGATAAACGACGCATTTCTCAAAATATTTCCTCAAAACAAAAGAAAAGGAAAAAATGCCACCAATACAGATGCAGCCTATAGTGCCGGTGCTTTTTAAATTTTTTTTTTATCAGACTTAGCAAGCAGTTTTCTTGTTATGTGCAGTTGAATTTTGTTATTTTTTTGAATTTTTGTAATTTAATCGTATTGAAATACTTTATTTTTACTCATTGTGATTAATGAAATATATAATATATTATCTGGTTAATGAAATAATAATGAAATTCATTCTGCTAATTTATATTAGAATGTTCTTGCTTTCTTCAATTTTTATCACTGTATATATTACGTGTCAATGTGACTGTTACAATAAATATTGCAGAATCTTATATATATATATATATTCTGCATCTATCTTATATTTGTATGATATTAGTGTTTTTCAATTTCAAATTTATATTTATGTCTTTAATTGTTTTAAAAAAAACTAAGTTATTTTCCTTTAGAATAAAAATAGCTGTTTTTCTAAAAATCAATTTTCCTCGAAAATGTTGAATTTTTGTAATTTAATCGTATTGAAATACTTTATTTTTACTCATTGTGATTAATGAAATGTATAATATACTATGTGGTTGAGATGAAACAATAATGAAATACATTCGGCTAATTTACTTCAAATATTATAAGAAAGTTCCAGCTTACTTCAATTTTTATCACTGTATATACCACGTGTCAATGCGACTGTGTTACAATAAATATTGCAGAACCTTATATATACATTCTGCATCTATCTTATATTTGTATGATATTATTGTTTTTCAATTTCAAATTTATATTTATATCCCTAATTTTTTAAAAAACTAAGTTAATTTCCTTAAAATAAAAAAGCTGTTTTTCTCAGAATCAAAAATTTGCCTCGAAACCAAAATTCAAAATGTTCCATGCGTTGCAATTTTTGTCGAATTATAACAAAACTTTCCAAAAGTGTTCATCTAATGTATAGTCATAAATTCTTGGATGCATTGTAGTAATAGTGATAGGGTGAAAGAAGAAATTAAAGTTTTTTATGTAGGAAATCATTAAAATTCTTGAAATTTTCATATAAAAATTTGCGTTTACCCATATTTTGTAAATTATCATATAAAACATTACATTGCATGCATACATTTGTAAAGAATTGCTTAAAGAAGTTAAATAAGTTGAAAATATGAAATTTTAAAAAAAATCAAAACGCATGGAACGTTTTGAAATTTTTAAATTTTCGTTAAATTTTTTTAATTTTAAATTTTTTAAAAACTACTCATTTTTTTTCTACCAAATTTTTTATATGGTTTTAGTTCTAAGTTACATACACACAGTAAAAATTTGGGGCATGTTTGTAAAAAATTAAAAAAAAAATTTTACTGTGCACTGTAGCCTTAATATAAATTGCAATATAACGCGTGTGTATTTCTAATTATAAATAAAAGTAATTGAACCGAATACGTAAATAAAAATTATATATACTTATTTTTTTTTTAAAAAAAAACCCTATTTTTTCACACGTTTTTGCGTGGGAGTGAAAGGGATAAGCTTTTGGCAGGAATCATATCATTAAAATTTTACAGTATACAAAAAAATAAAAATAATAGAATGCTGTTTTAATTTATTATTAAGAAATATTTATAATAATTCATATGGATTACTATTGTTTTACTTGCCTATTTCATAAAGGTATAAATGGAGAGAAAAAAAATTTGGGTGCAATGGGCAGAAATCCATAATTCCCATAATTAAAGTTAATTATGATACATTGTATTTAAAAATCTGAGGTATGATATAAATATACAGTTAATCTTTTGAACCTTTCGAGTGGTATCAATTTTTTCCAATTTTTGATTCATTGATATACTTAGGAGAAGTACAGGAAATTTCAAAAATTTTGTCAATTGTAAAAGACTGTATATGTAACATTAAGGTATCCGACTACGTTCGGGGAACCATGATTTTAAAAAAGCGCATAAATGTATAATTTTCGTGATATTTAGTGTCACTTAGATTAGATACATGTATAAGATTTTCTAAAGACATTATGACAAAAATTATTTAAATACAATATTTTGGCTGACAAATTAGAATAAACTTTTTTCCAAGTCTTTTTGTAAAAATGCTTGTTGTATTAATATTTTGCCTTATAAGCTCAGACCTCTGTACAGAGGCTCAACTATGATTTTTGAAAAATTCAAATTATTTTCAGAGTTACAACCATTTGAAATAATTATCGGCGTATTTTCTTAAAATTTCTCCCTTCTGTTTTCGTAAAACATGGATAAACCGACTTCCGAGTTATGCATTTCAAGAATTCTAGTTGAGCCTCTGTACAGAGGTCTGAGCTGAATACAGGCAAAATATTAATACAATTGAAGCATTTTTTACAAAAGGAGATTTGGAAAAAAGGTTATTCTGCCAAAATATTGTATTTAAAAAAAATTTTCTCATAATGTCCTTAAAACAATCTTATACATGTATTCTAATCTAAGTGACACTAAACATCATAAATATTATCCATTTACACGCTTTTACAAAATCACTGTTCCGAACGTAGTCGGATACCTTAAGAACATTTAACAACATTAACGACAGAAGATATCTATGAATATAAATAAAACTATGTGTTCGCTAGAAATAAAACGTTTTGTATGCTGAGAATATACACACAAGATATTAAGTTACTATGTTTCGTGTAATCTGCGGAACAAATACCGCATTTGCATCACTTCTTTTTTATCAAAACGAGATTTGAAAAACCCAATTATGACTAAGTGAAGAATTTCATATTATGTGAGTGTGTATTCAATTATTCTTCTTGAAACCTGTTCTCGCTCATCTATGCCCGATTAGCAGTAGTCTCCCGCGCGTCTACCACGCATGAGTGGTATCACGTGTCTTTGGAATATGACGCCATATGGCCTTCTATTTTAATACTTTTTTTGAGCAAGAGCATCTGCTGCTCTTCCTGGAGTTAACGGTTTTTGCCGGACTATTTTTTTAAAAACAATAACATGACGTTTTGCAAGGAGGATTCTGTTTTGTGAGCTTGAAATGTTTAAAAAAAACGGTTTTCTTATGCTTCTGAATAAGTCTTTTGAACAGTTTCAAATTTAACCATTTCTTTTTTTACACGGTAGGTAAGTTCTTAGAAAACCGTGCAAAAAAAGTAAAAATAAATCCACATTAGATATTTATAAAAAAAAAAATCATTTTTATTACAAAAAAAAAAAATTCAAACTTGTGTTTAGTGAAAACTCAGTGTATTAGTACTTATGATTAAGAGTATAAATTTTAATGCACGCTTTATGTCAAGATCACATGAGTAAGAAAATGTTGTTCCATACTTGTAACACATTTCAAACCCTCGCTATTAATATCTGAACTTCACTTTCAACTTCATCATTATCAACTTCTTTATTATCATAAACAGTCATAAATTGGATTAAATCGTCCTCATCTTAAGGTCACGAATCCTAATTGTTTTAAAATTCGTGCTAGAACAAAAAATTCTTGTAAGAAAAAAAAAATCGTTAAATTCGTGTGCCGTGTTATTTCAAAATCCTGTAAAAAAAGACTGTGAAGAAAAAAAGTTGGATGTATTTTTCTTTCGAAATAAAAATTCTATAAAATATTATCAGGTTTTTCCTTCATTCTGAAACATTTTTCAGAAGAAATTTGTTCGATTTCTTTGATTGGCGAGAATTTCAATCAGCACAATTTTTCAATTGATAAACTATGAGCGTTACTTATTTCTCCAGAAATCCTAATAATGACTCCAAAATTATAGAAAATATTTAAGTCACTTTAAGTCATTTTTTTTTTCAATTTGACACAAAAATTTTAATATTTAATTTTTGGGGACATATATACAAGAATTTCTTTTTTTTTTTTTTTTTTTACTATCTTGAGATTTTTAAAAATATATTATTTGAATCATGAGCATAGAATTTAGATTATCATTCTCAGTGATTAAGGTATCCTCTACTACGTTCGGAACCGTGATTTTGCAAAAGCGCATAAATGGATAATTTTCATGATATTTAGTGTCACTTAGATTAGAATACATGTATAAGATTGTTTTAAGGACATTTTGACAAAAAAAAAGTTATTTAAATACAATATTTCGGCTAAAAATTAACTTAGAATAACCTTTTTTCAAACTGTTGTCCTTTTGTGAAAAATGTTTCTATTATAATAATATTTTGCCTGTATATAGCTCAGACCTCTGTACAGAGACTCAACTAGAATTTTTGAAATATATAACTTAGAAGTGGGTTTATCCATGTTTTACGACAACAGAGGAGAGAAAATTTAAGAAAAAAACGCCGATAATTATTTCAATGGGTTGTAACTCTGAAAATAATGTGAATGTTTCAAAAAACTTAGTTGAGCCTCTGTACATAGGTCTGAGCTATATACAGGCAAAATATTACTATAATAAAAGCATTTTTCACAAAAGGAGAACATTTTGAAAAAAGATTACTCTAAGTTAATTTTTTGCCAAAATAATGTATTTAAATAATTTTTTGTTTGTCAAAATGTCTTTAAAACAATTTTATTCATGTATTCTAATCTGAGGGACTCTAAATATCATGAAAATTATCCATTTATATGCTTTTTTAAAATCACGGTTCCGAACGTAGTCGGATACCTTAAATTTGTTCTCATATAAATAGAATAATTTGTAAACTTTGGAATGTACAAGATAATTTCTGTTTTTCTAGTTCCTTAGGCCAAACCCAAAGGCATTTTTTTTTGTAATTTTTAGATCATTATTGAAACCTGAGGATCAATTTATCATATTCAAGAAATTTTTGCTTATAATTCAACTTTTTTAAGCTTTAGTTTTGGTTTTTTTTCAAAAATTCAAAAAAGAATCCTTCCTCCCTTTTTTTGAAATGGTACTTTTGATATAAGTTTTTTAACGCTGAACATTTTTTTTTCGATATAAAACCAATGAAACAAGGACTGATATACGAAAAAGTTTTTCCCTAACTTTTCCCCACTTAAAGTTCAAAGCTTTTTCTATTTTAAAACCCCCTTTTGGGAAATTTTCCAAAAAATTTTTAGAAAAAAAAGGAAAATTTTTTTGGAAATACTTACGGTTGTTTTCCGTTATGTAGGTATACCCCACATTAATTAAAATTTTTACAAAAATACAAAAAAAAAAAAAAAATTTGAAGTTATTAGGGCTGCCGATGGGAAGAAAAACAGAATTTTTAGTTTTAAAAATTTTGAAACTTCATAATGTTTCGATTAAAATTATCAACATAAACCTGGTTTTCAAAATCTATTGACACTCCGAGCAACAATTATAGCATGTTTATAGGGTTTTTTATTTTTTCAAATATATTAGGGGGGTTGTATGATCATGAAAAAAATATAGATAAAATTAAATTTGGGAAATAACAATTAATATACAACCATATTTTTTTTATGGATAGTATTTGTATTTCTTAAATTTCAATGTACTTTTTTTTAACATTATTTTAATTGTTTGCATCATTGTCATCATTGTCATCATTAATTTCAACAATTTTAGACTTTTTTTATTTTTCAATTATTTCATTTTTTTTCTAAAAAATTCAATAGGCTTATTGAAACAAAAAGTAAGAAAGGGAAAAAATGTTTGATTCAAATTTATCTGGTATGGGTAAAAAACCCATCGATCGTCTTTTTTATATTTTGTAGTACTGGGGTTTTGATCATTGGACATATTTAAATTAAGTGTTTCATTTAAAATTCAATTAGTGGTAGATTTTATCATCTTGCAAAGTTAATTTTGGGAAGTCCCCACTTAAATCATCGGTTTACATTATCATTTTTTTTCCCAAAATTTTTTTTTCGAGTATTTCAGAACCTTTTTTTATATAAATCATCAAATTTTCAAAAAAATTGTTGTATTTCCCCCAAAGATTTTTCAGGCGAAATATAAACGGAAACCTTTTAAATATGTATTGTTTCCATTCTCGGAACGCAACGAGCAACCTTATTTCGCCTTTATCAAAACATTAACACCAATGCTTCTAGTGAATTTAGTATGTATGTCCAAAAGGGAAGTAAATGAACTGTGACGCATCTTGAGTATTGTGATAAATAACTACGTTGCTGGATCTTCAGGTTTTTTAAAAATTTCCAACAAATTTAAAAACCGGAATATAAAAGGGTTCTTCTTTTTTAATACGAATTTCTGACAAAAAAAAACATTTGATTTTTTTACGATAGCATCTTTTTTTAGGTCAGCTGCATGCGCATGCAAATTTTTGACAGTTGAATGAAAATATCGATAACCTTTCTTTTTGGGAGATGAATTGGGGGAAAAGTTTTGGGGGACCGCGTTTGTAGTTTTATTTTTTTGAACCTTTTCAATTCTAACTTTGCCCCCTCGATGACTTGTTGATCTTTTTTGATGTTTATCTGTTTCTGAAGCATTTAGAGGGGTTTTTTATTTCTACCCCCAAACCCAAAAATTTTCCCGGGTGCTGCTAATATTTTTTGAAACCGAAACCTTTGAATCCCCCGTTTCCCCTTTTTTAAAAGCTACTATACTATTTTTCTCTGAATGTTTTCGGGTCGTATTCGTAGGGCAATAGCATCGTAAGTACCAACCCTGTAATTTTGAATAAAAAACAAGCCCAAAACAGAAAAAAAATGAAAAAAAAAGTTTTTATTATTTTATGTTTTTATTTGCTTTCGCGCTATTATGGTTTTTTTGTTATTGAGTGGTATGGATGAGATGTCTGAGGGGGATTGGGACAGAATCTCGTCAAGATCCAAAAGGCCGGACACTAAGATTCCTCGATTTTTTAGCTCGTTTTCGTCCCACATAGTTTTGGAAATTTCATCCCAAAATTTTATGATGTCATCATTTTTATTTTCTCTACGTAACACAAATTTTTCCCAAAAGGGCCATTTGATAATCCCCTCTGCAACATCATGTTATCATTAAAGGGCAGTTGAGAACTAAAATTAATTCGTAAGGCATTCCACCAGTGTTATCAGCTCTCATTTTATGTAACTTCTGTCCAAAAAAAATTTTCGTTCCCGCATTATGACACCCTACGAAAAAAATCAGAAGCCAAAGATATTGTTTTATTTTCTTCACCGTTTAAAATAGAATGGTTGTACTCATTTACCGCGGCGTTTGTAAATATGTCTAAGTCCTTCAGGACATACTGATTGAGCTTCTTCTTTTGTGATAAATCTTGATTCTATTACCTGTATTTCTTCTTCCGTTAAAATATTTCCATTTCCAATCAAAAATAGCATTATTGTATTATTTTAATATCGAAATATAAATGCAAAATTTTAATTTCTCACAAATTTGACTTCTAAAAATTCCAAAAGTTTTATTTAACCGTTACCTTAAAACAGTTATATGTTTCTTATTTTGTAAAACTGGTGGTAAGATTTAAATAATTATTTTTTTAAAAAAAATCAAGAAACTATTAAATATGCAGAAAATTTATTTTCATAATATATTTTTAAATTCGCTACAAAATTACTCGGTAAGATGGCGAATTACGAGTTCCGTCGCCAGTAGGTTTGTAGCGCGACGTAAATATAATTCTCAATCACTCACTTGGTAAGTTGGCTTTCGTACTACACTGCCATCTGCGAGGAGAAGCAACCTTTACAGCATAAAGAGTCATGAGCATGTCGGTGACGCGAACGCATAAGATTTTCCCCTACCAAAAAGTGTCCAACGCGGCTAAAGAAGTTTTCACTTCAAAAAAAAGAAAAAGAAAAAAATTGCTTAAACTGTTTCAAATAAAACATTTTTGAAATCAAAGGGCCGTTTTTGTTTTGTTGTTCTCAAACCGTTGCTCGATTACCTTGTATTTTACCAATTATATTTTAATTATCTTTTCCTTTAATATCTATTGTTTAATTTACAATGGACATTGTAGAAAAGGAATTAAAGGCATTACATTTGCGACAAAATTAAGCATGTTCCATGTTAATCTTTCCCTTGTAACGTTTCCCGCCACACAGCTGTAATTCGGCTTCTTTTTGTGGATACGATCCCCACGTTCAGTGAACACCTGTATCCTTAAAATATTTCGTGGTCTCATCTTGGACATCACCCTAGAAATCTTTGACACCACGAGGAACCCCCTCACCTACTCCACCCACGAACCGGATGTAGCTCCAGGATAAAGGGGCCGACCACTATCCTCCCAAAAGACCCTAGAAAGGGCAGAGAGAGGAGACGGTTTGAAAACTTCGCTGAGAACGGACGCAACCTCCTCCCTCACAAACCACAGAATTTGAACTCTAATGAACTCAACAATACTTTTTAATAACTTCAATGTATATGCTGTAATTAATAGCGGTGATGTAAACAAACTAAATATTTAAATTAATAAACATCCCTCTACCTTTATTTATCTCAAACATCACACCATTATATCAATTAAGAAAATTTTAATCTTTTTTGCTTTAGAAAATAAAATAAAAAGTTATGGAAATTCTTTAAAAGATCTTATCTACAATGTTATTCGACGAATTTTTATTGTGTTGGCATCAGAAAACAGATTGAAGTCGAATTCGTTTTCAATGCATGCTTACTAAAAATTGACGTTTGCAAGAAAAAATTGCGTGGAAACTCAGAAAATAGTAAAAAGATGCTTTAAAAAATGTTATTTGCTTCCAACAAGCAATTGTTTTTCTATTAAAGTGGCTTAATAATTAGAATTAACATAGAATAGATTATTAATTACAAGCACATTAATCTCTAATTGATTACAAACAATATGAAGAAACAAATACTATTTTCAATTAAACGTTACTTAACATAATATTTTTCCATAATGTTGTATTTTATATTCAACGTAAAATCCGGCTTATAACGCGCACTTTTAACACAAAAAATAAGATCGAAAATTATGGGTCCGCGTTATACACCGGGTATAAAAATGATGCTTTAAAAATAAAAAAATATGAAAGCGTAAAGAAAATTGGACTTCTACATATATCGAAATACTTTATTTTAAAGAAATTGAGTACCTTATGAATCTCAAGAGTGGTAATTCTAGACTATACTATTTTTCCAAAGTCTTTTGGAATAATACCTCAAATAAATGACTTAAAAATATAAGAGCAGTGTATACGAACATTTCAGGTTTCTTCGTCAAAAAGAAGGTGCGCGTTATACGTTAGAATATACCACAAAATTAAAAAATGCAGGTTGAAAGTATAGGTGCGCGTTATACGCCGGATTTTACGGTAGTTATTATTTCATTATCGCAATTAGATTCCTGGTGGAAGATTGTTAAATATTTGAAACTACCACACTCATTTGTCTCATTAACAAGTTTCTTTAAGAGAAGTTTATGTACATGCATTCCCATGAAACCAAATGTTTGGCCTTTCATATGGTTTGAACGTCTCTTTAAAAATAAAGGAGGATTATTAGCGATGAATTTCGTAATATGAAAAATATTCAAGTGGTAAAGGTTACTAGTTCTATTTCAACATCATATTGTCTTATAATCTTGAAATCTAGTTATATTCAACGTGCTGCAATTTTGATTTATTCCATACGATGGATCTTCGACAAAATTAAAATTCTAATTTCTAAGTTTGGCAGTAGTTATTATTATAGAAATGAGGTTTTTGAAGAATAGAATGTTCCAAATTGTAGAGGCTGTTTTAAAAGAATCTGTCAATGGAAGAATATCCTTATACTCTTCTAACACTGATAAAAAAGAGAAATATCTGAGACTGAGAAACTGAAATATTTTAGAAACAATAGAATTTGTAACCTTATTCTCAACATTTATATCCTAATCCAGTGTTTACATTTGAAGTTGCTTCACATGCTACAAATCTTAAAACTACTTCCCTTTTTTTTTTCCTTTTTTTTTTTTTTTTAGCTAAAAGATCAGATTTCTATTTCCGCGTGGCTGTGAACAGTACTTTTTCACAAAACGTAAATAACTGCTTTTTGTTCTTTTCACGTATTGCGTTTATTTCCTTAAGCTTAAAGATGAAAAGAAGTTCTAAATGCGTGAGCGCTCATCTGTATGCGCATTGCCACACGAATATCAAAAACTTGATGACGAAACCAGAATCTGACATTGAATCTGGTATCTATTCTGTCTGTATGAAAGATCATTACAAAAACGACAAGTTTATTTGCGGAAAAAGTCACAAGACAATTTATACGTCTTATTATTTTCATTTTTGCTCTTTTGTGCTTCTGTTGATACTTTACAAAACTAAATTTACTCATACAGAAATTCGAAATGGTCGAGTTAATTAGCTTATTGTTTTGTTCAATGACGAGAGCTATTAGTTCTAGAATGTGTTAGATAGAAACACAAGTAATTGTTCATCACTTTGACAGATAAATTTTAATTTTTTGATATCATACACGTTTATGATTGTTTTAAAACTAGATCTTTTCTCAGTTATGATTGATTCGTATTTCCTTTTTCGAATACCTGGAACGTTTTAATTAATCGGTTCAAAATTTATCATTTAACAATAATTTTCTCTCTTTTTCTTTTTTTTTTCCCTTACAAATGGTTAGTTATAATTTAATGCATATCAGAAACAATTTTAATTTCATTAATGGTTTTAGTGTAAACTTGATTCTCATAACACTTTCATCGCGGGAGACAAGATAACTCGTCTTCTAGAATCTACAAATAAATTATTATAGTGAGAATTGTTATTGATTATTATTCCCCAAAGTAAAATAAGCAAGTTTTAAGGGAATTTGTGTTTTGTTTCAATTTTAGCGCTGCGGAGAGCGACGCAAACTCTTAGCACAGAGGGTGGGAGAAAGGCGCGCCATTGCCGCGAGGAAAGTATTAATTTCAAGAATTTTCATAAATATTTTTTCTAGTATAAAGATCTTGCTCGCATATTATGATGAGCTTTCTACTTAATTTAGAAGTTATATAACAACGTTTTTAAAATGTTAAATATTTCACATATTAGAATTTATAATATTTCTAAATCTCAAAAGGTAATACATGGTTTTTAATTTGAGCTACAAAAAGTTCTGAAAATTCTCAATTTTGCATATTTATATTATAAAAAAATCTTAATTCTTATTTTACTGAGAAGTGCTTCTATCGATCAAAAAGAAAAACCTTAGAAAAATATACCATAAACTAACATGTAAACCAGATGAACATGCCAGGGATGGCGAACCAATGGAACGCGTGCCATTGATAGCACGCGACACAATACATTGGGCACGCAGCCGATCAAAACGGTTTGCATTTTAATTCAAAATAACAAAGTTCACTACGAAGTATTACGAATAAACGCGAGTGATCCGTCACATTTTTACAAACATATGTCAACATTTCAAAGAATTGAACATAAAGCCTCAAGGCGCAAATAAAAAAATGATCGTCAAGATGGATCTCATTTACACTTTTGATGCTAAATTGCATATTTTCAAGAACGATAATATTACAAGAAACTATAAGTACTTTCCAAACTTGAAAAGACCGGACGAAGAAAAAGTTATTGAAGAACTAACTTATTTTCGTAATTATTATGTACCTTGATGTGACTTCATTTGATTAACTGAACTTGTTCCAATTCAATCGGTTGAAAATTGAAGAATTTGAAATGCAACTGTGTGTGTGTGATTTTGTAGTCTTGTTCAATATGAATTCAAAAATTGATTTAAACAAGTAAAATGTTGTTAAAAAAAGCCAGTAACGAAATTTTGGAGACATGGAATTCGATTCCAACACATTTAAAGAGTGTTGGAAACCTTAAATCTTCTTAATATGACAATTTTGAGATTTTTTACATTTTCAAATTGCATAGATTTTAACTTTTCTAAAAATACTTTACTTTAACATCTATGGTAATTAGAAGTCCTTTAAACCTATTTTTAAATAATCATTGAAACTGGGCCACGCCCATTTAAATGGTGAAAAGTGTAAACAAAGTAGTTTGTTTTTTGCTTAAAAGTTAAATGAATAATGGAAATCAAAACATTAATCCAGAATTGCTAAAAACGTGTTTACATGGAGGTACACAAAATCCCAATGAAAGTGTAAACAACGTAATATGGTCTCGTGTGCCGAAGAAAATATTCGTACAAATAGAAGTATTCTCATTGGGTACATATGACGCAATTTCATCATTTGATATGAGAAATGTATCAAAACCAGAAGTTTTGAAAAAACTTAATACTGAGCCCGGTAACACGTCACAGGCAATGGAGCTTCTCGACAAACAGAGGCTGTTAAAGGCTAAATACTCACAAAAAAAAAAAAGTAAAGAAAGAAAAAAGACTTAAGAGGAAGAGAGAGGATGATGAGATTAAAAAAAATGTGTGTGTAGATCATTTGGAGTATGGGGAGGAATGTTTTAATAAAAAAGAGTAATTATACGTTAAAGTTCATTTATCTCAAAATGTAAATTTTTCTGATGTTTGATGTATCTTTTCTGAAAAAATAATGTTCACGGGTGTGTAAGTTTTTTATGACATATTTATAAGGATGGATAATATATACTGAAATGAGCTTTTTGTTAAAAAAAAATGTATTTTTTTACATTTTTTTTTTTTTGTGAAAAATGGTTTAAATTTTACTATGTTTGATAAAATATTTTATAAATTATTAAAAAATTCCAAATTAGTTAAAAGCTAACTTCAGTGTAATGAAAAAGGTATAATTTAATTGTATAAAAAATTTCAAGCATGTACATATAACAGATTTTGAGAAAAAGTATATCGAAAACAGCCAATTTAACATTGCCGGTATACAGGTTTCCGACTCCGCTTGTTTGAAGAAGCTGGCTCATGCTATTTTAATCATATTTTAATCTACCAGTGACCAAGATCATTATTTTCAGAGATGAATAACATTAAAGACTCACTTAGAAACCATTTGGCAGATTGCTCTAATTCAGCATGCGTTCTGCTAAAAGTAACATCTTACAATCCTAATCTAAGTTAGTTGTCATCTATAATTGTGGCAACACACAACAAAAGTCCACAAATGTTACTTTAATTTGAATTATACGTATATCTAAAACATTTACTGCTATACAGTGCAAAATGTATTTTTAAGTAGTAAATAAAGAGTTTTTAGTTGTTAATATTTAGTTTTATTACTTTCCCAATAATCACAAGTCAAAATTATTTGACAGCATGTCTTTACCTCGTTAAACGTTTTTTTTAGTGTGAGTGAAAAAAAAAAACGTCGTACTGTTCAGCTACACGAAGACTTTTGGCAACGGACCTCATAATTTTTAACCATGGGAAGGGCGGAATGACACCATGGTACCCCTTTTCCCACCACACCACACTAACGGGAGGACGTTTGAGCTTGCTGACATCTCTGACATCGGCAGTTCTTTGTGAACAAATTACCTTTAGTAAGATCAGTCTTACTCATGTTCTCTCATTTGGTGAGACCCTAGACTCTTGTCCAGGGGATTGACCCCTAATTGTCACCGAAAGTTGCGTTGAACTGCGATAACAGACATTGTTTTTGCGTATTCCACAGCACAAAATGCCTTCTGTGGTTTGGTGGGTGACATGTTGACAATTTTGTGTACACAGGAAAGACGAATATTTCAAAACTTGGAGTATCTAGTAGCTTTCAGACCAATTTTCACCCCTCTCAGCACATTGGGTACCTTAAAAAAATAATAAAAAGGGTAAATTCTTTTTCTGCCTTTGCAAGAGATATGTCAGCGCGAATATGGAAGGAAATGGAGTATCACCTAGATCAGTGATGGCAAACCTATGAACCGTGGGTCAGACACTGACCCACGCAAGCTTTTTAACTTACCCACGATTGTTAAGTAACCATTTTTTTTCGGGTATATTTAGATTTCAATTTTTTGTGAATTTTATTTTCTACTTGTATTTTTTTTAAACACTGCATTGACACAAAAGCAATTTAAAAGTTTTCTATAACTTTTAGTTTGATCATTACAGTTCCAAAGTTACGCAAATGACAATAAATGTGTATGAAAACATGTAGTATTCGAAATAAAGCAAAAGTGTTAACAAAATATCAAATAAAGTGTATAATTTTACTCACATTTTGTTTGTTGAAAAAAAAAATCGACAAACCAAAGCAAATAACCATATTTAAAGCACTTTCTTCGAATAAAATGCACATTTGTAAGGTAATATTCAATTTATTTATGTAGAAAGAGACTTCCATAGCACTTGTATCGTCCCTTCTCTGTTTGACCTTGGGAGGCACCATGCTAATGTCTGTTATTCTCGATACTAGCAATTTTTGGCTCGCCTATACCAGTCAGTACCAATATTGAATTTTTAACCCCACTAAAAATTTTAAATCGTCAAACCACGCCCATTTTTACCCGTTAAGTCAGTTGAATTTTTAAGATGTTAAGTTTTAAAAATATACCAGTTAAAAATTTTTTAAAGTTAACTGGCGCAAATGGGCATTAGTGACCCACGAGCTAGTACTAAAAAATAAAATATGAACAAAATTTGACCCACGTCTCAAAAAGGTTTGCCATCCCTGGTCTAGATATCTGCCATGTCACGAAGAGCGCTATATTGAATCTTCGTAGGGTACACCTTTGGTACAAAAAAACCCTTTGAGAGAAGAGAGAGATTACCTAACTTCTACTACTACAATGACATTTACTAAAGTGAACCATTTTTTTCTATTTGTTCTTGAACGAATTTTATACTTGATTCGAGATATCATTTTAAACTTTATTCAACACTTTATTTCTCTAATAAACGAAAACTAGAAAGTATTTACGTATCAAATTCGCAAAAATATTTAAATATTTCATGAATTTGATACGTGTTTGATGGGTCGAATCATTTTTTGATAAATTAATGTCAGAAACCTTCGAATACAATGCAAAAAAAAAAAATTTATCGAGATCCTTTGCTTCCATTTACGAAAGCAATTAAAATAAAACTGATACAATGTTTGGGTAGATAAGATACGCAAGGATTAGCCTTTTTTTTTTTTTTTTCCCTCATCTTTTTTTTATTTTATTTATTTATTTATTTTTTCGTGCACACATACTTATTGTCTGTCGTCGATGAATTAGTTTGCTTATTATGAACATAATGAAAGGTTCCATTATGTGAATGCAGAATCGCACCATTGAACAAGTGCATTCGAAATTGCACTTGTATTTTAAAACTTAGAATGTTTTCATCCTTTTCCTCCTGTTTTTATTTATTCTTTTTTTCCTTTTTTTCGCTCGAAAAAAGGAATTTTATATACTACAGGAGAAAGAGTTTATCGATGTAAAAATGGATTTTTAAAAGTTTTAATGTATGAAGACGATTCAAAAATCGTTTGCTTTTATCAAAGCAATGACTTTCAAACAAAAGTTACGCAATTGTTCAATCATTTTATCGAACAAAGAGATAAGTCTTAGTTTTCGCGGCATAACATGTTTCGTTAATTATATTCACAATTTCTTTCTTTATATTTCTTTTAGTTTTATACTAAGTTATTTTTAAATTCAAAAAGAAATGAATATTAACTCCCGTATGCTACCTTATCAAAGCGGTTATTATGTTAGCATTTCCTTTGTGATAATTAATTCTCAATAGTTAGGCATCGTTAACGTTTTGCTACGTGACTTGTTACACGATAAATGCATTATTGGAAAGAAATAGTTCTTAATGCGTGAATTTCCAGGATTTCCGTTCCATTTCTTCTTTTTTCCTTCCCCTTAAGATTCCGCGAAATGAATTGAAAAAATTAGTCTTTGTTGTGTTTAAACAATTTTCCCCAAAAGTAATTTTAGAATTACATTTTTTATATATTTGTGAATTGTAAGAAAAAAATTAAACTATTGGTACATACAGAAATTAAAAAATTGAATCAATCTAATCAATTCAAATCAAGTAAAATCTAATCAGTTAAGAGTAGAAAATAAATATCCAAATAAAAAATGAATACTTAGAAACATTAATTGCTAATTTAGTCTTAATACTGAATGTGGGCTTAAATCTTTTTTTATTTTGTATCAAATCTTTTTGTATTTGCGAGGCATTTGAACTATGAATTTATTTATAAAAATAGATAAGAACAGAAACAAATATGGAAAAATATGTTCCAAATATAAGTGAATAGTAATCCAATATTTCGTGAAAAATAAGTAATAATTCAATAATGAATAAATAAAATGACGAATGTAAATATCACATAAGTTCCAGTGCGGATTGTAATAACCACGAAAAACAGGTTTGGCATAGTATTAAATACTAGATGCAATACCAGATCATAGAAGTACCACAAAAGTCAAAAAAATAATTTCCTTAGAATTGGAAAAATAATTTTATTTTATCGAAACTCATTTATTGTTTGTAAAATATAAAGGGCCAACTATTTTCAAAAATTGTAACTATTTAAATTGTATATTCCAGAGGTGTGGGGAACCTGCGGCATTGAGGCCGCATGTGACCTTCGTGAGTTTCTTGCGTGACCTTCATAAAAGCTAGCACTTCTATTAATTAATATTTAATAATATAGATTGCAACAGTTTGCAAATCAATGGAATTAAATAAGGAACGCCATGAATATGTGCATGTTTCAATAACTGCTCGTGGGAATAGCCAATTGTACATTTCAAATGCTAGAACGTCACCTAGTGCAACAGGCCACATGGCAACACTACCCCACATGCTCATGTAGGGGAACAATTAGGTTTCACGTCAGTGGCGTAACTTTTACTCCCGCTACCCCCGCATTGCGAAGGGGCAGGGCTCTAGGGGACCCAAAACCTGACTTTGCGGGGGGGGGCAAATGTTCTCTGTTACGCCACTGTTTCACGTTATGAAGTTTGATCCAAATATATATGTAGGCTTTCATAAATAAAAATATCAACAGTGAAATATAGAAACAACAATAAAAGTTACAACAATATCTATGAATTTAATAAATTTATAGGAAAAAAAAACGATGATGAAGTTTACAAGTTTTTACCCTTATGTGAATACAAAAATATTTTCTTTTTATGTCAAAAAATAAATAAATAAGGATTTAATTTTTTTAAATAATATTTCTATATAATTCGCAAAATTGTTAAATCTATACAAAAGTAGAATAATTTCATAAAAGTCGTTTTTATAGGTTCATCAACCTATGCGGCCTCTAATGGTAAAAAGGTTCTCCACCTTTGGTATATTCCATAAAATATTACAAAATATAAATTAATAAAATGGGGTTAAATATATATACGGAGCGTCATTTGCTGTTACAAAGAAACCAAGATAATTTAGTAATGTTAAAAAGTAGTGACATCTGTTGTCTCAAAGTGAAACTAAAAGTGACGCAATCTATTGCTGCCTAAAAGAGTACGTTTGTAGATGTGATATATTATTAGAAGTACATTTTCTTTTCAATCTTCTAACACTCTTTTTAAGCCAATTATTGCATGACAGAATTGTAAATAGAAAGCAGCATAGTTATATCAACCATTTACAACAAGTGCTCAATAAATTCATGATGAATTTAAGTTTTTAAAACATTGATAAATTCTATCAGAAAAAAAAAAAGGTTTGTGTTTAAATTTATTTATACCTTATGAGTAAGTAAATAATTTTGATAATACATTTCTACATACCGTAAAATCCGGCGTATAACGCGCACCTATACTTTCAAGCTAAATTTTTTAATTTTTAGGTATATTCGCCGCATAACGCGCACCTTCTTTTTAACGAAGAAATCTGAAATATTAATATACATTGTTTTATGTTTTGAAGTAATTTATTCAAGGTATTAACCCAGACTTTTGAAAAAATAGTATACTTCTAGAACTACAACTGTTCTTGTTCATAAGGCAAGTTGTTTCTTTTAAATAAACAGTGTATCGATACATCTAGAAGTAAACTTTTTTTTTTATGTCCATCATTTTTGTTATTTTTAAAGCTATCGTTTTTATACCCGGCGTATAACGCGCACCCTTAAGTTTCGATCTTTTTTTTTTGTGTTCAAAGTGCGCGTTATACCCCGAATTTTACGGTACCTTCTTTTTTCTTCTCTAAACTGCAGATAATAATTATGATAATAATTATGATTTGGATAATATTTATGATATTTAGTGTCACTTAGATTAGAAAATGTATATAAAATTGCTTTAAGAATATTATTACAATAAAAAATTATTAAAGTACAATATTTTGACAAAAAGGAACATAGAATGACCCATTTTCAAAATATTCTCCTTTTGTGAAAAATGCTTCTATTATAATAATATTTTGCCTGTATATAGCTCAGACCTCTGTACAGCGGCTCAACTAGAAGTTTTGAAATATATAACTTAGAAGTGGGTTTATCCATGTTTTACGACAACAAAGGGAAAAATTTTAAGGAAAAAAAATGCCGACAATTATTTCAATGCGTTGTAACTCTGAAAATAATGTGAATTTTTCAAAAATCGAAGTTGAGCCTCTGTACAGGGGTCTGAGCTATATACAGGCAAAATATTACTATAATATAAGCATTTTTCACAAAAGGAGAACATTTTGAAAAAAGATTATTCTAAGTTAACTTTTGCATAAATATTGTATTTAATTTTTTTGTCAAAATGTCCCTAAAACAATTTTATACATGTATTCTAATCTAAGTGACACTAAAAATCATTAAAATTATCCATTTATGCGCTTTTTTAAAATCACGGTTCCGAATGTAGTCGGATACCTTAAACACTTGTAACACTTTTAACACACAAATAAAACAATTTCTGTCAATTTCTGCAAAAAATCCGAGATTTTAAGATAGTTAGATACCTTCAAAGTATAACACACAGCTCAAGAGTGAAAAAATAAACAATTCATGCAATATCCAAGCTTTTTTTATTTTTCAACAAAAGATACTTTGTAAAACATTTTAGAGGTATTTTTTCCGGTTTTATTTTCTTTTTATATATATAATTTTCAGAAATGTCTTCCTTTTTTCTTGTAAAAAAATGCATTTTCGAAAATTTAAATTTAGAGCAATGCTAATTTATCCGTTCAAACAACTTACTGTCAATGAAATACTGACATGAAAACACTATTGAAATTAATAGTTCAAGAACAACATTTTCTTGACGAGCAGAACCTTTTAACTCTTTTCCTGTCCCATTTACTTGTAACAGAAATTTCCTTTTATACGTATTATACAAATAACGCCAAAGCATACATACAGATTTAAAAAAAAAAATGTCTTAGAATCATACAGTTTATGAATGAAATCCCTTGTCCTTTTTAATTCGACATATTTGTGTTCTTTACTTTCATATCAGAATAGTAAATTTGTGCAAAAACAAGAATATTCTAGCAAATGAGTTGAGAAGTAAGATTCCTTTTTATAACGCTTCGTCTTGTATCTTACTACTCTGGATTAGAAATACGTATGGTCATAGTTAGTGAATGAATAGAAAAGAAATTTATCCCATACTATGTTTTCCGGTTTTCTTAATGTTTTAATTTCTCTCACATTTGATTAAAAATTTATTTTCTTATTCATTAATGCATTGAATAATGAATTTTGTCAGCCATATATATTTAAGATAACATTGAGGAATTTCACACACGAATATATATTTAATATAAAAAAAATTGTCTACTAATGACTTAACATCAGAGTCATATGACGTTTTATGTCATTAGTCAGAAAAGATACATACCTAGATATATGTTTAACGCGAAAACGCTAGTGACGAAATATAGGTTAACACAAAATAATACGACTGTTCCGACAAACTGCATTGTATTTTCATGCATTTTTTTCTCATAGCACGAAACGAAAATCGCTTAACATGAAAAGATTTCCCTTCAGGGAATGAACAAAATACGGAAAACACCAGCCGCAATAGAAGCAAATGAAGATTTATCGGTCAATTTATTAGATGTTTTTCATGTTGTGACGGGCTCACGCGTCTTTTCTGTAACATAACCTCTGGGTTCTTTGACGGCCAAGATTAATGGCAAATCTTTTCCAACCCAAATCCAAGAAGTGAAATGCAGTGTAGATGCAAATAAGATAGTCTTTAAAAGAACAGAAGTTTTAGTAAGCGGGATGGCAATTTAGAGAAAGTTCTGTTTGGAAAAGATAGAAGTGTAATTTGACGGCCTACCAAAGAATCACGGATTCCTAGCCATTACTACAAGGTGCATACTATTGCACGCGCGCCCAACAGCCTATCTGAAGGTGATTGAACCGTTGCGTGGAATTCAAGGTAGGACAGATTATTTGATATAAGAAATCGTAATATTATTAGAATTGAGAGTAGGCGGATAATATAATTATTTAGATAAGTGATCCAAGTTGCGCGATTCGTTTTAGCTACGGCTACGTGTTTTGGTTTATTCTCACTTAATATAAGTTTGTTCAATATATTAGAAATTTAAGTTAAACTCTTAATAAAGTCATATTAAGAATTCTAAAATGTCGATTCATTTCGAGAACCCCACACCTCTAATTCACGCTGAAAACCCAAGATATGGTCGACAAAGATCGACCATATCACAATGTGTAGCACTCTACATCAGAGACTCCAAGAGATCCATACTCTTCAGAGACTCCAAGGAGGATGGAAAACTGTTTTTGTCATACAGGATTCCCAAAAGTATCAGTTTCTTCGGTGCCAAAAGAAATGGAGAAAGAATATTGAAAACGAGCCAACGCTTAATGAAATGTTTGAGGAAGTTTCTGTATTATCGAACTATACGAATCATCTGGAAAATTCGTTGCAGTAGATCAGTGGTCTTCAAACTTCTCAACTCACGGAACTCCTAGAACTTTGTAATGACTTCAAACAGCTCTTGAATAACTATTTATTAAACAGTATGATATTCATCAAAAAGTTATTTCATTACAATTTAATTGCAAATGAGTCCGCAGATAAAGTTTCTCTTTCGCTGCAGGGTTCTTTATCTCTGGCATAAAACAAGGAAAAATTAAATGATCCTTAGAGAAGAGTCCAATACATAGGTTGTGTCAAAAGGGGTCCACAGTTATCAGTTCACTCTCGATAATTCCACACCGAGTTTGGGTCAGCTCGCTGGTTCTATATCCGTCGTGCGGTTGCTCATTCGAAATATTCCCGGTTCGAAGTCCACCTTAATTCGTGGATTCAGGTATAGCTGTATCGCAAATCTATCGCTAAGAGAGGCCTCAATCGGTTCTCTCCAGTCAATCTCTGCTCGTATACTCCATCTCTCTAGCCTTATAAACCTCTCGTTTCTCACGATCGCTCACCGCCTAACCCTTTGATCGCCAGCCGCTTATCGCGGAAGTCTGTCTGGGCTACATTGTAAGTATTATCTTCTCAGACGCGTTGTCATCATCGATTCGTGAGAAAACGAAAGCACAATGTACCGGTGTCTCGTTTAACTTTCGGACTGGAATGGGAAAAAAAGGTCAGCATTTCTGACCACCCATTTGCGAAACTTTTCCCCAGCGATTAGGGAAACGAATGCAATTTTCCCACGTCTGTCGGCGTCCCCTCTTAGCAACTAGGGGAAAAAGACCAGCTACATTACAACTTGGCGGTGTTTTCGTAGAACCCCTAGAACTAAAAAGTGTTTTCATGAAACCCCATTCCATACACATACTTCGAAAGATATATCTCAAAATATAATATTCTAAGTCGATCCACGTGTTATAGGCCCTTTATGAAAAAGCAGTTAAATGTGTTACATTTAGTATTAAAAAATTCTAATCTGTTTTTAATAAAGTTTACTCATCAATAATATTAATTTGTGATTCAAGTGTCACCTATCCATGCATTATATTTAGTAACTGAGATATATGCTTGCTTTTTTTTCACACGAACTGTCTAAGTTTAGGTCTATTGAGATTAAATGCAATCGCATTACATATTCTGAGTTTTAATTTGCTTTTATACGCTGTTTTTGTAGCCAATCACGTTGAGAAATATATTTCCCTTAAACACAGTGTTCTAAATGGCATTCAAATGTTTATAGCTGTGTGAAAAATCCGTGTATTTTGCAGGAATTTGCAACCTAAAATTTAGAAGCTGTTCCTGTTTAAACTTAGATTTTAACATCAACTCTATTGATATGTTGTTCCTTTTCCTTCATTATAGGTGTTATTTTCCATAAATGTAAAAAAGTTGCAATTTTCATTAAAAACTATATAGTTTTGCAAGATAATGAGCTAACTAACAAGTATAAAATTATCTCGAGGAACCCGAGATAGTAAACAATGGAATATTCACAATCTAGTAGAAAGTATATATATATATAAAAGATAAAAAACGCGCGCGCGTTTTAATATTCTTCTATTATGTTATAATAAAAGTTTTAAAAGTGTTGCAAAATACAGTTATTATTTATAAATAAAATTTTTAGTTTTAATAAATAGAATGAGATTTAGATACTTGTAGCTTGCAAACTTCATAGAGAAAGTGAAGTGATGAAGAACACCAGCCGTGCAGAGGGGACCAATGAACATTAAATATGTCGAGGATCAAACGTTCTCCCATTGTTGTGGAGTGGAAGTTTGGAGAAGTGGTGCCAGCTCAGGTGTCAACCTCGTCAATTGACCATGTTTCAAACTTTCGATGTCTGTCGCCTCATAATAGCTGTCCTGCAGTTTTATGGTGGGACGTAAATACAGTGAAAATCGTTTAACACGAAACTAGGGGACTGAAATATTTTTTCGTGTTAAAAGAATTTCGTGTTACAGGATACTGCAGGGAAAAAACCATATACACTGCTGGCCACCGTAAATGCAACACCCTGAAGGAAGCAAGCAAATAACATGAAATTAACAACATGCATTAGCGGAGGTGAGATATGCAAATGATTAGAATTTCAGATCAGACACACATCACGCGCATCTGTGGCGCCACCTCAAAGCGCTATTTAAGGCTTGGAGATTTTGACAATTTCAAGTTCGGCAATTGTGTTTTTCTTGTGGTTTTTTCAAAAAACGATCAGTTATCTCTCGTAGAAAACAGCGATCAGCTTTTGATCAAGTATCTGCGTTCGACAAAGGAAGGATAGTGGCCTACCGAGACTGTGCATTATCTTTCAGGGAAATCGGTAGTCGTTTTGGACGAAACCAAACAACTGTAATGCGGATATGTGACCATTGGATGCAGGAGGGTACGATGGACCGACGTGGTCAATCGCATCCACCTCAGTGCACCACTTCACATGAGGACAGGCAAATCGTGCACAGGGTAGTGACGGATCTCTCAGTCACATCACGAGCCATAGCACAGCACATTGAGTCTGTAACGCATCATTCAGTGTCTGCGCGTACAATTCGACGCCGTTTACAGCAGAGTGTTCTGTCCGCAAGACGTCCATTGCTTAGTCTACCCTTGACTCAGAACCACAGACGTCGCCGCCGTCAATGGTGCGATGAAAGAAGGATGTGGGAGGCAGAATGGAATGAAGTTGTCTTTACTGACGAGTCACGTATCTGTCTGCAACACCATGATGGTTGGATTCGAGTCTGGAGACACCGTGGAGAGAGGATGCTGAACAGCTGCATTATACACCGTCACACTGGTCCTGCCTCGGGTATTATGCTATGGGGGGTTTGGATATCACTCTCGTACTTCTCTAGTACGCATTGCCGGTACTTTAAACAGCCTGCGCTACATCTCCGAGGTGTTGGAGCCAGTTGTCCTTCCTTACCTTCAGGGCTTGGCCACAGCCATATTTCAACAGGATAATGCGTGACCACACGTGGCACGCATTATCCAAATATTCTTCGTCAATCACCGGATTGAATTGCTTCCCTGGTCGGCTTGCTCTCCGTATCTTTCACCGATAGAAAACATGTGGTCCATGGTTGCTCAACGATTGACTCAGATTACACCCCCAGCTGCCACACCAGATCATCTTTGGCAACGTGTGGAAGCTGCTTGGTCTGCTGTACCCCAAGAACACATCCAAAGTTTCTTTGAATCAATGCCGAGGCGTGTGGCAGCGGTGATCTCCAACAATGGCGGCTACACTGGCTACTGATTCTGGCAGGAACCACACTTCACAGAAGTCTATAAATTTAATAATTTGATACTTGGTCAACATGTTATCTACAAAATAAATTTTGTTGTGCTATCTCTTGTCTTTCTTGGTGTTGCATTTACGGTGGCCAGTAGTGTATATATTCAACAAAATTAAGCTATTAGAGTACATTTTATTTACATAGACATGCATATAAGCACGTACTAAAAATAATAAAAAATCAGTGAAGCAAAAACGTAACGAAGTGAACGTAATAAAATCAGTGAAGCAAAAACATTCACAGGAACTTAATGAAATTTAATACAAAATTTCTCAAGTTTTTTGTAAAACGAATCATTTATTGAATTTTGGTAAAATGATCTAGTATTTTTATTTGCTTTGTTTTTTTAGCATCAAATTGACAACAAATTAAATATTCAATGTTGTCCATTTTGTTATCGGTCATGCCTTTATGTTCATTTAAATAATTGTGCATACTTTTCATGATGTTCTTCATTTCAGATGGTGTGGAAACAGGAACTACATATTTCATTTCATTTTCGTCATCGGAACCTGCATGAATCATATTTTTTCAGCTCTGAGTAAACTCCAAAACGTCTTTGTCTGCCGTAATTGTGGCTGTACACACATTATCATCATCTACTGCAACAAATTCTTCCGATGATACAGTAGGACAATTCAATAATGCAGAAATGGGAGCAGTGCGCTACACTGGACGTGGTTGCTTGCGTGGATGGACGGATTGAGTCTCCCGGATATTTTGGTCGTCCCGCACGGGGAGATACTTTCGCTCTTGCTTTCTTATTTCCCTCCAATTCAGTTCCATGCCTAAATTGTGGAGGTGGGGATAGGTGGTGTCGCCATCTATCGCTCCTTCGGGGAATTTCTCCGAGCTAAATCGTACTGTCACCTGTATGGTGCTCAAAGCTAAAAGCCAACGACAGGCGTACATCTAGCCCATTGCCACGATGAATTTCGGGGGCCTCGATCTGACTATGTCAGGCAGTGGCATGAACAACAACAACAATAATGCAGAAACTTTTATTTTCTAGAAGGGATATCTTTTCGTGTTAAGCGATTTTTGTTTCGTGTTAAAAGAAAAAGTGCACGAAACTACATAGTAGTTTCTCGGGACCGTCGTATTATTTCGGGTTAACCGATATTTCGTCTAAAGCATTTTCGCGTTAAACGTGTTTTACTGTATAACTCGCACTCGCACTCACCTGAAATGAAGGGCATCATTAAATATACGCACAGTTATTTAAACGCATATTCCAATGATGAAATGAATAAATAAATGGATGACATCAAACAATTTGTGGACAATTTATGCTAAAAAAGGCAATGTAGAGAAAAATATCGGATTATTCTCCAGAAACTCAACAAGTGTTTTGTTTTTCAAAAAGCTTGAAAATTTTGTATTAAATTTCATTAAGTTCTTGTGAATGTTTTTGTTTCACTGATTTTTATTAAATACATGCTTATATGCATGTCTATGTAAATAAAATGTACTCTAATAAATGTAATGCGGAATCTGTATATTATATAGTTTTTTCTTTACTTACTTTTTTGTTTTTGTTTCTTTGCAGTATCCTTCAGCACGAAAAAGCATTTCAGTCCTTTCAGTTTCGCGTTAAATTACAATTCAATGTATCTATATTGTTCAATAATAGTTTTATTCTTTCATAATTATGGTTCATTAAAAGGATTGATGTTTTTAATTTACGTAATAATTGCCCTTCAACCAAGTGAAGATATATTAAAATTTACATTTTCTGAATAAAATTTTTTTATCCTATATAAATATTATTAATACTGAAGGGCATCTTAATTTTACAATATATGGATGTAATTTTGATCAGTTAAGATTTTAAAATGTAAATTTTCATAAATACCTCAAATCGGGCCATTTGAAAAAAAAATAAGAGTTATAAAGTTGTTGTTTTGATATAGTTTAGCTTAGAAGAGCATACACATAACTCTTTAGTAAAATTAAAAGTGATATTTTAAGTAATGTAAATGTTTAAATAATTCTTAATTTAAGAATAAAATGATTAACGAGAAAATTAACGTCATTGGGATAAAAGCGTGGGGTGCTCTATATTAATTGTTATCATTTCTTACTAGTTCTATTCCGAAATGCTGAGTTAGTGCAAAAATGTAGTATCAATCACCACGCTTTTACACAATAACATTAATTTTCTCATTAATCATTTTATTCTTATATTAAGAATTATTTTTTTACTTTTTTATTCGATTCACTATAAAAGCGTGTTTTTAATTTTTTTAAAAACTATAATTTATTTTTCATTTTTTTAGTTCAATCTACTATAAAAGCCTGTTTTTTTAGTTTTTAAAACTATCATTTATCCTTTGTTGAATTTATCCTTGAGTTTGATATTTGGGGCCAGAATTATGTGGCTGCTGGAATTAGTCTTGCTGTTTAATGGATATTAATTAATGGATCTGAAGGGTATTTATTCTCTCCGTTAACGGGGCCTCGGATTGCTAAAATGTTAATTCGTATCATCACTTCTAAACGTATATTGTTTTATAAAAATAAAAAATATTTAGCAGTTAGAACATAGATTATTTTTATTCACATACATGCCCGAGTCTTTTTTTTTTAATTTCCATTTTCAGAAAAACTACGCACCCACCCCTCTACCTTTTTTCACATAAAGAACACTTTTTTGTTTTATTTTTTACTAACCAGAAGCCTATTTTGCGGTTTTAGGGTTACACCTTAATCTTTTAGTTGCTAAATCCCGGAATTAGTCGCCAAATCTAGAAATGACATATGGAATTAGTCACCAAATCTGAAAATGGTTTAAGTAATTAGTCGCCAAATCTAGAAACGATATAATGAATTAGTCGCCAAATCTGGTAAATCCTTAATTATTTAAATCTTGATCAGGACAATGAAACAAAATTATGAAATTATTGTATTGTCATGGGTCCTTGAAAAGTGTGCAAAATTTCGAATTAGTCTGACCTTTTAAGGTATCCGACTACGTTCGGAACCATGATTTTAAAAAAGCGCATAAATGGATAATTTTCATGATAGTTAGTGTCACTTAGATTAGAATACATGTATACAATTGTTTTAAGGACATTATGACAAAAAGAAATTATTTCAATACAATATTTTGGCAAAAAATTAACTTAGAATAACCTTTTTTCCAAATGTTCTCTTTTTGTAAAAAATGCTTCTATTGTGTTAATATTTTGCCTGTATATAGCTCAGACCTCTGTACAGAGGCTCAACTATGATTTTGAAAAATTCAAATTATTTTCAAAGTTACAACCATTTGAAATAATTATCGGCGTATTTTCTTAAAATTTCTCCCTTCTGTTTTCGTAAAACATGGATAAACCGACTTACGAGTTATGCATTTCAAAAATTCTAGTTGAGCCTCCGTAGAGAGGTCTGAGCTGAATACAGGCAAAATATTAATACAATAAAGCATTTTACAAAGGAAACATTTGGACATAAATGTTATTCTAAAGTTGATTGCCAAATATGTATTTAAATAATTTTTGTCATAATGTCGTTAACTGTTGTATACTGTATTCTATCTAAAATGACACTAAATATCATAAATATTATCCATTTACGCGCTTTTGCAAAATCACGGTTCCGAACGTAGTCGAATACCTTAAATTGGGTAAAAATCGAGTTCAAAGATTCCATTACATACAAGTGAAACATAAAAACATGTTAAAAAGGCTGATTTTGTACACGTATAAATTATAGTTTCGTATTCTTTCACACAAAATTTTACTTTTATATAATTTTTAACTTTTTTGGAGCTCGGTAGAAAGGTTTTACAAGGGCTATTACGAGCTTTCGAAAGAGTTAAAAATTTTTGGAGTATTTTTTCTCTCAATCTATGAGAAAATCTGACCAAAAAAAAAGCTTCGGTTACTTGTAAGTGCAGAAAACTAACCAAAAAGAAAGGAAAAAGAAAAAAACATTATTTGTTTCGTATCTTTCTATCTTCCGATGTTTTTCAAATTTCTAATTGCCCAAAAATATATTTCATTTTACTTCAAATAACAAAAAGAGGTCTAAAAGAAATTTTATTTTGCTCTTTTTATTTTTGAATGTAAGTTATTTTGGAAGAAATGTATATGATTTCCTAATATGATAATTTCCTAAAAACCATTATAATTTTTTAACCAAAACTAAAAATAAGACGAAAGTAAAATTGAATTTTGCATGTGTGTTTTGAGTAATTTCCGTTCACTGAGCTAAGGAACACCGGCAGCTGTAACAACACTTCAGAGAAAAGCACTTAATAATCCAGAACTTGTGTTTGCGTTTTGAGTGACTAACAACTTTCCGGAAGTTTCGCTTCCGCCATTTTCCTAAAACAAATACAGCATTCGAAAGTTATTCCTCTTTGTAGTAAGAATGGAGTATTCCCCCTCGTTAAAAAAATTTTTCTGTTACTTTTTTTTTTTTTTTTTTACATTTTTTGAACATAACGTTTAAAGGAAACTATTAAAAAAATCTTCAATATTTTTAATTTTCATTTTTGCAGCTTAAAAAGGGAAATTTCAAAAGATTTAGTACATAATATAGTAACTTTTATGAAGGTTATGAAGTATTTAAACCAAAAAATTATCAATGGGCTCAATGCATGTGACGCCATAGTCACATGATAGTGAAAGCCACGTGATTCTAGCCAATCAATTTAAGGGGACATAGTACCTTTAAACCTTCAATTTATTGATTTTTCAAAAATATTTTTAAAAAATAATTTGAACTGTTTGGAACATTTTAATACAAACCGCATCAAAATCCGATAATTATTACGTTCTGTACAAGAAAAAATGTAAATTTCTAAAGACTGCTCTTTAAATGGAATGTAAACAAACCACGCCTCCGTAAGTTTCGGTTTCGACCGGGAATAAATTATTGCATTTTTTCTTAAATTTTCAATTATATTTATAATTGTCTTTTGATAGAAGAACTCAACACATTTCGGAAAAACTATCAGATGGCAAAAGTATAAGTGGGAAAAGTTGCCTGACAGGTAACTTAATAGATAAATTCACGATATACTATGGAAATGCTATACGTGAGAACTGCAGCTCCATAGATGATATGCGTAAATCCATTTGGGCCATTTATTGCCATTACCGCTCAACAGATGAAGAACCAATGCATTACTTCTGCCTGGTTGGTGCATCATCATGGTGTAGTTATCAAAAGGCAAAATACTCAGAAAATACATCATACAAACATAACAGTATTGTGCCAACCTCTGTTATGGATGCAGTAAAATCAATATTTGTGGAATTATATCCTCACCTAAGTTATTAAAAAAATGTTTAGGGGGAAAGACTCAGAATTCAAATGAGTCTTTCAACTCGACTGTTTGGAAATACTGCCGTAAAACATCAGGATCTTCTAAGAGAATAGTTGATGTTGCAGTGAATGAGGCAGTAGTAATGTATAATGATGGAATGGCTGGTCGTTTGGATATTATGAAACATCTGGATTGTAAATTAGGTCTCTTATTTTTCTGTCACTTATGCTTTTCAGTCCGATAAAGCTCGAATAAAAGAAGCCGAAATGAAGTCTAGGTCTTCAACATTAGATGCTTGTAGGGCTTTGAGAATGCGAAAAAGCCATGCATGAGCATTTTGTTGAAATAAAAGGTGTGACATATGAGGCGGGTGCATTTTAAGTATTAAATAATTGTATTTTGTTGTATAAAATTACAGTGCATTGTTTGAACGTGATTTTCTCAGTTTCTATTTTTCACACTTTCCCGCAAGATTAAAAAAAAAAAGTTTTGATTGTAGAGTTCTAAAATTTTATATGGGTATTGTACTTGTTGTTTTTTATTCTGTGAACCTCACATTTGTTAATGGAATGAATAGATTTTATTTTAAAGCATGTTAGGTGGAAAAAAAAATCACTTATTATAAATTTTATGACTTCTAAATTTTTAAATTTTTTTAAATGGGGTATAAATTTAAAATTTGAGGTTTACAGAATAAAAGCATTATTTAGCTTTAATTTGGTATATAAATGAAGATTCTACTGTACATCTTTCAAAAGTTATCTTGTGGGTAACAGAAGGTAAGTTTTTTTTTAATTTTTGTGTGCATATTCTGTGTTGTTAAAATTTTTTTTATCAATTTAAAAGCAAAAATTGACTAAGTATTTTAAACTTTGAACTTTTTTGTACAAATTGTAAAAAAATCCCATTAGAATATGGAAAAATCATTGATTTATGTTGAATCGAAAAAGTATGTCGAAATGTACAATTTTTGGTTTCGAAAGGTACTATGTCCCCTTAAAAACTCATGCGACGTCATAGTCACACAATAAAAACTATCTAGTATTTCCAGCTAACCAGTTCACGCGCTCCGGTGTTGCCAAGTTTTGTTCTTCGCAGAAACTTTCTCTTAAAAAGTACATTGTATACAAAATGCATTTTATTTAAAAGTATTAACATAAAATAGAATTTTTTTTAAATTTAAAAAAATCCTTTTGAAGAAATTTTTTTCCCCTGACATTTAAACATTTTTACCCAAATATGAAATTTGAAATTTTATCTGAGTTTTATAAATAGAACAACAAGTACAATTAATTTAATGTATTAGGTCAGAGGCGGCTCTAGGGCAGGACAATCCGGACTCCTGCCCGGGGCGGCAAATTTTAAGGGCGGCATTTGGATCGAATTTGAATTTTTTTTCTTTTGTTACAAAAATGTGATATATTTTCTGAAATATTATTGGGTGTGAATTTAGTATTGCATTTAACGTAGCTTATTTTTATTATTATTTTTTATTTTGTACTCTATATATTTAATGACAGTTTTCTTTTATGTTGAAACTTGAAGGGTTAGAGGCGGGAGGTATATGTTAAAGCATGAAATTTAATATGTTTACTCATTTTTCACTTGTAAATTTCCCCCATCCCGGAGTGAGGTCACAACGGACATTCCTTTCACCCTTACGATGTCCGTTGTCAGCTATCCAAAAGGGGACAAGGGTAATAAGAGGTTTTGATAGGTAGAGTTACAGGAGATGTTTTATTTTAGTCCTGAGTGTAGTTACTGTAAGTTAAAAAAAACTTTTGTGATTCCCACCATCAGTAGACTATTTTTCGAAAAAATTGGCCTGCTGAAATGGACGATCCCTTCTCTTACATTTCACTCGTTTGTTATAAAAACAAGTAATTATGTCCTTATTTTCGAATTATTTTGAATTTTTTAAGACTTAAAATAATATGTATATATATATAT
>BMAV01023697.1:80341-96743 GCA_019973955.1 Trichonephila inaurata madagascariensis
GACAGAGGGGCGGCATTTTCCATTTTTGTCCGGGGCGGCAAAACTGCTAGAGCCGGCCCTGATTAGGTACTTGTTTAGTAGCACTCCAATAAATACTCAGCGTGCGAGTTTTCAAAAATAATTCATAATTCAACTTTATCAATATCTACTGGAAATTTTATTACGCGTGTCCATTCGACACCGTCAGAAAAAAGCAAGTGAAGAAACTTTGTACAAAAAATGCCAAGTTTTTACATAAATACAGTTTCGTTACAGTTAAGCATATGTATAATCGATAGAGGTACACAAGTAAATATATAAAACTGAAATACAAATTATGAAAATCATTTTAAAAATTAACAGTGATTAAGTGCATTTATATAAAATAAGTTTAACATTTATTATTTAAGTTTAACATTTATAGAATAGAATTAATTTGGATTATCTCGCACCCTGCCATCTATTTCGCTGATTCATGAAACAGCTGACAGGTGCAGCCATCTAGTGAGAGAAAAATCTTCACTAAAACTGTCCTTTACAAATGTTTGTTTTGAATTCAATGGAAAACACGTGTTTGTTTTTATCATGTGACTTCATGAATTGAGCCCATTGCTTTTTTTTTTCTTTTTCTGTTATTTAACACATAATTAAATGTTAAAACTGATATTTTTTGATGAATTCAATGTCATTTAAAAATTCCTTCGAATGAAGTATAAAAGTTAGTTAATACCATTAAAGATAAATTAGTTAGTTGTTAATATAAATGCAATTATATTTACTTACTTTTTTATTATTTATTTATTTCCATTTTTCTGTTTTGAAAAAAATATTTTTTAGTTGCGTAGACCTAAAACAATCAACCTGCTTTCGATATGAATAATATCGAAAGCAGGTTACATAGTTCCATTGCATAATAGCTAGTTTTATTGGGTTTTCTTCCTCCAAAACTTAAAACACAATACAACTATTTCGGAAATTTCTGAGTTTCTCATTTTGTTTTATTTTGTTAGATTTGAAACGGAAATTCCAAGTTTATTATATTAATTAGAATGACCGATTTGCATTTTTGTTTTGGTGGCTCAGTGTTCGAAATATGGTGTAAATAATCAATTCGGAATAAATTAAACTTTTTAATAAAAATTAGGACGTAACAAACAAGAACACATATTTGCACGTGTTGTGACAAAGATTGTTCAATTCTTGACAACTAATGGCTGCATGGGCCAAATCAGTTAATAATAAGTAGAAATGAAATAAAAGTATAGCACATTATATACTGAAAAACTAAATCAAAGCAGACGATTATAGTATGAAAAAAAGAATAATTTCAAACGTTAATAAATATATTATAAAAATAATTTCAAAGAATATATTTCATATTTACATACATATTACATATTTTGATTTATATTCAAATCTAAATCAACCGCGCAGCTCTTTTTTGATATATATATCCAACCCTTTATAGATAAGACCGGGTCTGTTCGATAGTGTAGATGAGTCACGAGTGTAACCAACCGCTTGAATTGTGAACAAAACTGGAAATTCCTTTATTTCATCCCACTCCACAGTGTAGGGAATGTTTTGAGAGATTTTACCTTTTAATCTTTTTCTTGAGAGAAATGATGTTTATTATACGTATGGTTTTGCAGCAAAAAAAAAAATTTTGTTTTTGAAAATTTGTAAGGCATGCCAAATTGTCGCTGACTAATGAGTAAAAAGGCAGTAAACGTATGCAGAAATAGATTATGAAACTCCTATTAAAACTATTATATTTTCTAATGCTTTACATCAGTGTTTCTCAAACTGTGGGGCGCACCCCTAGGAGCGTGAGCATATCAAAAAGGCGAAAATAAAAGATTATTCAAAAAGTATTATTAACTTACTGATAGGAAACAAAAAATACACATTCCGACATAATAAAAAAATAAAATACACATTTACACTAATATTATACTCTGATAATTAATTCAACAATACTAAGAACAAGTTTAATAAAAATTATTTGTAAATATATGTAAATGTATAGTGCTTTCGCGGCACGGAGGTACTCTAAATAGCCGCAAGTCCTCTCGTGTGATTGGTGGAAGAGGAAGAGACGTGGAAGACCAGCTCTGACCTCCCTTAGGGTGTTCTCCCTCAGAATTTGGATGAAAATGAACGATATAGTACTGTCTCCTGCATGGTGCTCAAAGCTATGGTGAACGACAGGTGCACAATCTAAACCTTTGCCATGATGAATTTCGTGGGCCTCCATCAGATGGCAACAACAACACATTCCAAAAAACACTTAGAAGTAAGCCCGACAAAGTAATCCAAATGTTAAAAACTAAAAATATGGTCTATGTGGAGGTTGAACCTCAAAACCTTCTTCTTGTGTACGTCACTGCTCTAACATTTGAATGTTATTCATTTGATTAAAGATTTTGACGCATTGTGAAAGTCTTCAACCCCTAGAAGTAAAGTTTTTCTTAAATAGCTCCTAATTTGGTGATAAAATTAAATATAACTTGTTTATATTGACTTATCATTACCTTTAAAAACTACATTTACAGCCAGGCCTTCAGAATTAAATATTTAGCCAAATTTTATGCCGGCGTAATATTGTTGTATCCGTAACTGTGTAAAACTTGTTTTGTTTTCAAGTTGACAACACACACGCCGCTGCGGGAGACGCAGACGTGTGTTAGATAAAAATTTAAATCGGAATCAATTTCGATTTTTTTTAAAAAAATATTACTGTGATCCATGTAATTTATTGGATGTAACTTTTTCAATTCAACTTTTGTAATTTATAAATAAAAAATTATATGTGAATACTTTGTATGCATATTACACATCGACTAATTAAGTAAAATACTTCCTCATATACAGTAAGGAATGTAAGTAAATTAACCTAGGGCAAAAAAATTCATTATATCTGAATTTTTATAAATGTGTGAAAAACGAAAAGTGTCAAAATAATTGAATTGGTAATTAAATGTTAGATTTTTAAAATATTTTTGATTAATTTATTTCAAATATTTTTCATTAAATTTTTTTTAAAAAAAGTTTTAGAAAAGAGTTTAATTCATCAATTGCTTTTAATTCTGTTTTTAGATGTAAATAGTTTTTTAATGTAATATTGAAAGAAGGTTTTTGTATTTAAAACAATATATTAAATATCTTTAGAATTTTACAAATATATCCAGTCTAAAGATGTAGTTTAAATTTTTATCCTGTTAAATGCATTTTAAAATACCATTCTCGTCATTTTTGTATTGTTGAAAAATTATTCATTTTAAATTATTTGGCATTGAATAATGAAATAATTTTTGCCACATTCACAATCATTTTTACATTAATATGAAGAAAATGTATATCTCTCTCAAATTTTTCAGGTGATTGTAGGTTGCAATATGCTTTAGGTATTATTTTCAAAAACTACTGCAAGAATTATTATTATTTATTTTATATACTTAATAATTTATTTTCATTATGAAATTGAAATACTCTTTATTTTCTGTGTATTATTTCCTATATTATTAATATAATTATTTCTTACTTAACCAAACTTGGTTTTAATTGAAGGAATTGTTTTTTAATGAAATTAAATTTCATCATTTTATCTAATTAATGTCTGTAAAAATTAAAGGATATTCCTAGCTATTTTTGCAAGAGTATTAAAAATCTACTAATTTCTAATTTGACACATTTAAAATGTTTGAAAGTTTAAAACCCATCAAATTATTAATGATAGGATTTGTGAATCAAAATATTTATTTTGTGATTTATTATTTCATTGTCAGTCTTTTATCTTAACTGAAAGAAGTATTCTTTTAGAATAATTGTGTATATTATCCTTACACCCTTTTAAAAATATTGATGACATGTGTTGTGGAATTTTTAAAAAATATTATTGATGACACAGCATTTTCATTCTGTACTATCCTCTCAATTTTACATGTTAATATATGTTTCTGTAAATTTATTGTTCATAATCTGTATATAAAAAATCTATATATGATGTATTCAAGATAATTATTTAATATATTTTTTTTTTCAATTCTAGTATCAGAATAAAATGGCAGTCAACGTAAGTATGTTTGTATTATAATCTATGTTTTAAAAATGGCGTATGAAATATATGTAATTTTTTTTTATTGTTATTAAAAATATTTTAAATGGTGTAAGTTAAATTAACAATCATTGAAAAATAGATATGAAATTACTTTAAATGCATTTTTTAATTGTTTGATGTACTGGTATTTAATAAGAAATTTTATTTTAGCTTTTAAAAATTTAGGAAATGTTTTGTATGTATTTGTTTCAGATTATATGATTAATTGTATGTTAATGCTTAGTTTAGATTGACAACGAAATTTTTATCTTTCTTTTACTGTATTTCTTCTATATTCTTCTGTTTTATAAAATTAATTTATTTGATTGTTGATGATTTTTTTCAGGAGGTTGTAATAATTTCAACTGCCAGGACACCTATTGGATCATTTCGTGGATCTCTTTCACCGATTTCTGCTGTTAAACTTGGTAGTACAGCTATTCAGGGAGCAGTTGAGCATTCAGGTTGTTAAAATAAAATTAAAAATTGCTATTTATTAAAATTGTTTGTCATTCGTATTAAAGGATGAGAATTTCCTCACATACTGGTATTTGTCATTTAAAGGAAAATGTTCGGTGAAGTCATCCAAAACATTTTATTTTTGTCTAATTAATAAAATTTGTTTCTTAAAAAAATTTCTTACAAAAATGTTTGCCCTTTTAAATAAGTTAAAAGTTTATTTCTGTAAAAATGCTCGAAAAAAAAAATAAAAGTCTTCAAGTGTTTCTTGTTATTTATTTATAAAATAAAATTAAAATAATTTTTATTAAATCCTGTTATTTGAAACTTTTCGAAGCAAATTGAGAACTTGGATGTCTCACTTTATAAAATCTCTTCAACAAATTATTTTTCTTGAAGTATTTTGCTATTTTTCAAATAAGTTTAAGGGATTTTCCCTTTAAAGATATCAGTTAGGCATTACATAGTTAGATAAATATATTTTAATTGTATCTAAATTTCAGGAATTGAAAAGGAAGCAGTTCAGGAAGTTTTCATGGGATGTGTCCTTCAGGCTGGCTTAGGACAAGCCCCAGCAAGACAAGCATGCCTTTCTGCAGGTTATTTATTACACGTACAACATTACTCTCAACTCTTCTTACACAATAAATACATTCCTCAGAAAACCTTGCAAAAAAAATTTGTGTTAAGAAATGCATGTGACATATGGTAAATTGGGGGATCTGTTCCTCAATCATGTAAGATGAAAATATACTTAAATATTTTCCCAAAAAAAGGATGCAAATATATATATATATATATATAGGAGTTATCACTTGGTTTTGTTTAGTTGCTTTTAACTTCTGAAACTGAGTTTTCTTAGGACATAATGTGCTAAACATATGTTAAAAAATTATATAATTAATAAATTAAAATTATGTAGAATGCAACTTTGTACAATTTCTAAAAAGATGTTTTATTTAAAAGTAACCGTAAAGAGAAAACCTGTCATGCAAAACAAATAAATAAAGAGTGTGTGTTTTGGAATTTTTCCAAACGATGTCAAAATGTTTACATTCTGAGGAGAAAGAATAAATATTCCTTGTGTTTAGCTTTTTTTTCCTGACTGAATTTCGTCTCCCATAAATTTAATTATTGCATCAAGATTCAAAATCTATTGTTCAAACTCCATAATTTGCTGCCTTTCAACCAGTGTATAAAATCATCCCACATTAATTGGTTGTAACACTTCAACTGTTAAGGGATCGCAGTTGTGATGAAAAATTATCACACAGATTATTCGGAGAACCAATTTTTTCTACGAATTAACCAAAACTATATATATAACTTAACTCAGTGGCGTGACATCCCTTGAGGGACAAGGCCTACTGTGCCCAATTCAGTATACACGACCTTGGGCCCTGAGGTGCTTGAGCTGATGTTCTGGTCAGGTGGTGAGTGAGGCAAAAACCCCCAGTGTTAAGTTCCCAAGCAAGCTTGGTACTCATTTTATCGACCCATTGAAGGGATGAAAGGCTGAGTCAACCCCTTTCCCAGCTCAGGGTTTGAACCTCGGACCTGTGGTGTAGAAGCTAGATGCACTAACCACTCAGCTGCTGGGCTTCAAACTATATATATAATTTTAGTAATTCTTGAACATAAAAATGAATAAAGAAATATGGTGGAATCTTTCAGTGAGGCTAAAGGATAGTCTTCATTCTTTAAAGGAAATAAATTCTACAATATCCTGAATGTAAGATTGAAGTTTTATTGACTAAATTCAATACTTAAATTTTTCTGCATTCATTAAATTTTTGTCCTCATGTTTATTTTTGAACTGATTCCCAGAACGTAAACCAATTTCTTAAATCACCACAAACAAACATATGAAGTTTCTTCTCGGTCAAGCTTTGGCTGAAACAAAGCTTTTCTCTTTGTTGTGTCTTCGCTAGCACCAGCACAAGCTTCCAATAACACAACTTTTTTTACACAATAGATACTTTTTTTAAAAAAATTGTGCAAAAAATACATGTGACATATGGTAAAATTTGGGAATATGTTCCACAACTTAAAAAAGTCTTGTTAGATGAAAATATTTTCCCAAAAACCTGTGCAAAAAATTAATAATGATATCCGCCTTACATATTTATAAAACAAGCAATTCATTTTTATTACAGAATAAAAAAAATTCAATTTAGAATACAGTGAAAATTCAGTCTATAAGTACATACAACATATAAAAATTCAAATTGAAGTTAGAAATAAAACTATTAACTAACAGCTATTCATCACTACTTGATAACAAGCAATCACGTTTATTATGGCTTGATCAAAAATGCTATGATCAGTAGATGTGTCAGGTATGCCTATATACTACAACTGTTGGTTGGTTTTGATTCAAATAAAGAATTTTGTTCATCATTAACAGCCTCTCTTGTTTGATTTTTTTTTTTTTTTTGTTCTTTCAAAATCTTATTAGTGGCTGTATTTTTGCGATTTCTCAGTTGATTATATAATTGATATCCTACTACACACAAGATAACATAGAAATTTTAATGCATGCTCAATGTCAGGATCCTTCTTTATTAACATAAACTGTCATAAACACATTCAAGTTGTCCTCATCCAAAGGGCACAGAATCCCCCCTTCATTTAAAAGTACATGCTAGAACAGAAAAATTTTGTGTAAAAAACAAATTCTTTAAATTCGTGTACTGTATTATTTCAAAATCGTGTAAAAAAAAAAAGAGTTGGGTGTTTTTAGAGTATTTTTCCAAGTGTATTTTAGATTTACTATTGCTTAGAATGTGTACAATATAATTAAATAATAATTTAAATTTTAAAAAAGGAAAGCTGTTGATGTATGAGAATAAGGCATAAATTGAATAAATTTTATGAAACTGAAATTTAATATTAGTATTTCAGTACTATTGTTAAGTTTTGGTTTTTTTACTTTTCAATGTTGAACAGCATACTTTTAAGTTTTTATTTGTTTCAATGTGTGTCAGTCCATTTTTTTCTTTATAAAATATTTTCTACATAGAACCTCTCATTTTGTAATACTAAACTGATACTTAATTTTAATTAATAAAATAAAAAAAGGTCTGTATGAAATATTTCAAAATTTTAAGGATATAGTGATAAATGGATATACTTATTATATTTCAGGATTGTAATTTTTTTTTTCTATCTGAAAATATGATCGCCAATTTTTTAGTTTTCCTGCAACACATTAGACATACACTAAGATTGCTTTAAATTGAGACTTTATTCACTGTTATGAAATCTCATGTAATTATATCTTTCATAAATTTTTAGGCCTTTCTATGTCTACACCCTGCACAACAGTAAATAAAGTATGTGCCTCAGGTATGAAAGCTATAATATTTGGAGCTCAAACTTTGATGCTAGGACAACAGGTATTAAACATTTCTATTAAGAAATTTTAAGTGAAATATTTAATTTTTTTTCATTACTATAAAATTTATTCCAAATTGTATTATAAATTAAATAATTTAATGAATGATTACAGATAATTATAATATTCAATATTTATTTATTTTATTGTCAAACTTTTCTTGTAATACTATATTTATATATTGCATAGGGTTTTATCTAATAGACACACAAAACAATATAAATTTTTGAAATTCAAATTATTATTTGTCAGTTTTAAATCAGAATTTTTAGAACCCAAACTTTATTCCACCAAAGGCAATCATTTGGTTTGATGTAAGTTAATATACCTTAATTATATAATTATAGTATCAAAGTCTTCATTCAGTATGGTGAAGTATAAGGTTTGAAGATTGAGATATCAACTTATAATGTCATTTAGTCTGTGGCATAACGTACACCCCCACACCAGGGGGGCATGATTCAGTGGGACCCAAAGCCTGTTGTTATAGTTTTGCAGTACCTTTTAAGATTTGGCTTGAGGCCTTAAACCTGACTTTGCAGGGGGCCTTGATATTCTCTGTGACACCACTGTGTTTAATTGTGGTTCAAAATTCTGGAGATTTTACTAAAAATATCATCAACTCATTATTTGGGATAAGTTTTCATTCTTATGAATTAATAAAATGGATGATTATGTATATGTTTTTTTTATTATTATTATTAGGATATTGTTGTGGCAGGTGGTATGGAGAGTATGTCAAATGCACCTTATTACATGCAGAGAGGTGATACACCTTATGGAGGAGTTGAATTAAAGGTATGAAATAAATAGCCTTTACTGAAGACAAATTTTTTATGATATAATTTTGAGCTATATTCCTTTTATTCACATTATTTTTTTAGATATAGATCAGAGTATAGACTGAATAGTGTATTTTTAATTTAATTAATTGTGTATCAAATTTAGCTGAATGAATCATATTTAAAAAAATCAGAATCCTTATAATTTTATATATTTATGATTCTTCTTTAAATGTTCTGTTTTTATAAAAAATAAAAAAAAAAAAAAAAAAAAACAATTGGCTGGAAAACATGGATACCTTTTTATGAGAATGATTCTTTATGTGCATTTTTTTTAAAAAAAAGACTGTATGTTGCAGTTTAATGATAATTATTTATATATAAAAAAAAATTCTTGTAACAAATCTTTTTACCTAATTTCCAAATAAATAATTTTTTTAAAAAAAATATTTTATATAAATATGTATGTGTGTGTTTTATTTCTATTTTAAAATTATATACTTATGTGTTTCATGTATATTTTATTCATATTACTAAATATATTTATTTATTTATTGTTTTAATTTTCATTTTAGGATGCTGTAGTCTTTGATGGATTAACTGATTCATATGGAAATGGGCATATGGTAAATTATTTTCTATCATATAAAGGACTTTTCAGTAAATTATTTATCTAGGTGGTTAATTGCATAATTATTAAATTATAATGTATTTTCGAAATTGTAAGTAAAATGGTATAGGAATGGAAAATTTTGTTTGATGGAATTTATTTTTAACAGAGATCTATATCATTTTAATTAATCCATTTTTAAATTCTTGGTTGCTAGCATAAAATTTTAATTTCTAAAATAAAAAAAATCAAATTTGAATAAATATGGGTCAGAATTCAAATGTGTTAGAAACTGTATGATATTACAAAGTGTAATCATGCTAACTTGGTGGTGAACATGCAATAATAAATAAAATTAGTTGTAAATTGTGTTAAAATAAAGCAGGCATAATATTAAAACGTTTTCCATGAAATATTTGACCAGTGTGTTTTCCTATTAATAAGTTATACACACCTCAAAATATAAAGCATTTTGTTTCATTTTATAAAACCTTTTTAGAATATTGTTTATAGTGAAAGATCAATTGCATAAAAGTTGGTAATATAAAGGTGGGAACAATTTAACAGTGTATTTATGTTTCAGGATATGAAATGTATTAAAAGGTGAGTTAAATTTTTGTTTATACTTTCATGTTGAATAAAACCTTTCATTTTAACATAATTATGAAAATTTTTGCAATTTTAACAATTAATGTAATATTTAATGTAAATTAATTGTCATTATATATATATTGTTGTAATTACTTTAAAGGATTCCTTTAATAAAATGTTTTTTTTGAAAATAAAATACCAACACAATTTTTCTCAAACATTCTATATAATATGATATGATAGATAAAAGCAAGAGAGAAAATTTTAGTTATATCACTTATTTACTATCTAGTTAAAACTTCATTTTACCAATATTACTAGTTTAACTTGTTACAAAATAGTTGCATATTATTTGAAGAAATTATTTGAATTACAAAAACAAAAAAAAAAAAATCTCTAAGTACCGTTTGGCTTAACCTATAAAAAATTAATTTTCGAAAAAAAGAAAATTAGTTTTATTTTTTATAAAATATATATTTTTATAAATGCATCATTTACCATAAAAATATAATTCTCAGGGTATATGTGCTGAAGGAATAGCAACTAAATTTGATTTTTCAAGAAATGATCAAGACCAATATGCTATAAATAGCTATAAAAGAACGATTGCTGCTGCTGAAGTAAGATATATCAGGTTTTTGAATGTTATTTTTCCAAGTATAAAAATAACTTGGACATATATTATACTTCATAACTAACTTATAACTAATAACTAACATATATTATACTTCTTTAAACATAGTTTTAGCTTGAGGCTGAGAATTTCACAAAAATATATTGTCTTTTCATTTTTATGATTGTAACATACTTATTCCGATATTACAAAATTTGCATCTGTTAAAGTATAACTTAACTGGTTTCAGTTTAATCATTCATGAATTGAATTAACTCAGTTAAAAGAGTTGCTTGTATGAGAACTCAAATTAATTGCTGTAGCTTTCAATATTTTTATTAAAATTTTGTATTCAGTTAATTAGTGGATGGGCATTATTTTACCCCAAGAGTGATGATCACTTCTACTCATCTTCAAAAATTAAGTATATAGAGAAAAAAATTGTGGTCAAAACTGAATGAAAAATAGAAATGTGGTAAAAAATTAGATTTTATAAAATGCTATGAAAAATAAATTCATTTGAAAGACAGGATGAATATGTGTGTGTAAGTGTATTGATATTTTTTTTAGTTCATTTAGCTGAAAAAGTACTCATTTAATTTTTATGTAATTTAAATGATTATTTTATTATCTGTCCCAAAAGTCTAATTCCAGGTATCAGCTAAAAAAGGTGTTTATTATATTTAGATCTTAATAAGGAATTTGATTTGATCACTAATTTTGATTAAATACTGTTATATTGTTATCAAAAGCATCAGCTGAAGCAAATATAAACGTATTATTTATATCAATCTGTTTTTATTTTGCATTAAAAATATTATACTTCAAAAAATCGAAGTAATGATTAAATGTAATAAAGTATACAAAGTTGGAATCATTCTAATTATTAAGGTTTGTTAACTGAAATTATAATTCAGTATCATGTATAATATATTTATATATGCATATTTATTTTACTAAATTTAAAACATTGATATACATAAGAAAAATTGCAAGATTTTTATGTACAAATTAAAATTTGTGTCTAAATCAATATATTTTGGGCTTAAGAATAGTAATTACCATAAAATCTGGCGTATAACGCACACTTATGCTTTCAAGCTGCTCTTTTTCATTTTTAGGTATATTCTCCATATACCCCCCCCCCCCTCTTCTTAAAAAAGAAGAAATGTACGTGGACAATTCTCTTATGTTTAACATCATTTATTCGTAGTATTATCCCAGGGTTTTGAAAAAATAGTATACTTCTAGAACTATAACCCTTTAAGTTCATTAGATATGTCATTTCTTTTAAATAAACAGTATTCCAATCTACATAGACTAATCCAATCTACTACATTTTTTTATACTCATCACTTTTTATTTTTATTTTATACCTGTTGTAAAACATGCCCCCGTAAATTTCAGTCTTTTTTTTTTTCGTTAAAAGTGCGCGTTATAGGCCAAATTTTATGGTATTTCTTTTTAATAAATTATTTTTTCGTTTTAAAATTCTGTATTGTTCCAGCCATGTTTCAAAGTTTTGTTTAAATGATAGGTTTTAAAATATCTTTTCTTGATTGCAAAATTCCATGAAAATTAATTTTATTACATGAAATATCTTAAGCTAAAATTTCTTAATAGGCATGAAAAGTATTAGCATTGTTATTAGAGATGTGATTCAAGTGTCTGAAAATACTAGTTAAATACTAAAAAAGTTTCTGAGGAGAATTCAATTAACCTGTTACGGACAATTTTTTTTTTTTGTATTCATAAGTAAATTTAAACATATTTGCATATGAAAGGTTAAAATATCTTATTTTGTAAGTAAAACAATTTTCTTAAATATGACTGCTTTTTGTATTGAATGAATCAACAAACTATTAGATTTTTAAAAAGTTCTGTGCATCTGACATTTATTTTATAATTTGAATGAAATTTAAGAGAAAAAAAAGTTTGCATATAATTATTTTTCTTAAATGCTAAATATTAATGATTGTTTCTTAGTCAGTATTAATATTTGATCATTACTTATTCAGTAGTAATCTTTTGATCAGTCAGGTTTTCTGGAAAAAGAAATTGTACCAGTGATTATTCCTGGGAAGCGAGGAAAAGCAGATGTGATAATCGATACTGATGAAGAGTACAAACGGGTAGATTTTGATAAGATACCTACTTTAAGACCAGTTTTTAGTAAAGATGGTAAGTATACTTATATGCAATTTATAAAATTAATATTACATTTTATAGCATGTAATAAAAAAAATATTTACAACATCCATTTATTTAAATTACTGGATTTTGAAAGATGCTTCTCTTATAGGATTTTTAATGAAATCTCTTAGACTATTGTTTTTTTATTTCAGAAAAATGCATCTAAAAGGTGAAAAAAAATTTGTTAACTTAATTAACTTGTAATAATCTAAAATGACGATAAAATATTTTAACTTACTTTTGTTTTATTTAAATGAATATTGTAGTTTAGATTAATGTTTGTCTTTAAAAACTCTATTTCTGTAATAAAGTAAAGAAAGCTCATAGGTATAGGAGCAGTAAAAAGAATTTTGTTGAAAAAGTTCCAATTGCTTTATATCTCCCCACTTTATAAAATGGGCTATTTAAGGCATACTTGTATGCATTATTCATCTAAGAATATTTTAAGAAATATGTATAGAGGCTTTTGTTATTTAAAATTTTTTATTGATTTGAATTAAATGCAGTCGAACCTTTATATAACAAAGTTGCTGAATCCCAGAAAAAAGTCGTTATATGGAAAATTCGTTATACAGAGGTTCATCCTTTAATGTATTTTATAAACCACATAAAACAAATTCATAAACACTGTATATTAAAAGAAGTAATTATTCACACCTTTTTGAATTAATATATGTTTATTTTATATATTTTACCCATCAAAAACGAAAGGAAGAAAGAAAAATTGCAAGGAAAAAGAATGTCAAAGAATTCACTGTATTTTCAATATTAAGAAAAAAATTTTATACTAAAATTAATGAATTTTAAGGACATTTTATAATTTAAGGCATACAAGTAATATTAAACATACATGATTTTATAATTTGAACACGAGACAACTCCGCTGAGGGTGAAAGAGGATATCGAGGATGTTTCTAGTGAACTGGGCAATGGCAGTTAAAGGTTGCACTTGGATGAAACGTCCAGAACTCTATTGCTCTCGGCAAGATCTAATAAAGCCAGTTAAAAAATTTGACCACCATAAAATGTGTTAAAGAATGAATAATTTGAAATTTTTTCAGAAATACTTTAAAGAAGGGAAAACAAAAATTGATTCACAAAATAAAAAGTTCGTTATATAGAAAATGCACTTCGCTATAGAGAGGTTATTTTACGAAGAAAATCGTGTATTGTTCAAGGTTCCAGGAAAAAGTTTGCTTTATAGAAAAATTCACAATATAGATGGTTCGATTGTATTAACATTTTTTAAATTATTTTATCATAGGTATTTTCTGTGTACTTTATTCAAATAATTAAAATGACCATTTAAAAAATAACTGTTTTTTGGATACTGATTACTTAGTTTTGTGTAAATATTTATTTTTTTAGGGACCATAACTCCTGCCAATGCTAGTTCTTTGAGTGATGGAGCAGCAGCATGTGTGATGACTACTAAATCTGTTGCTGAATCTCTTCATGTAAAACCACTTGCAAGAATTTTAGGTTTGCTGGATGAGCATTAGCTGCTGATTTTTTTAATTATTGCTTTGTCTCATTTAATATAGTATTCACCTCTGTCAAATAAAATTTTTGTGAATTTATTTTTACTACTCTATAATAATAAATGTATATTTTCTATTAGTAAAAGTTAAAGAATTTACTAAAACTTTTTGGAATCCCTTTTAACACATTATAAATCTTTAAACTTAGACATTAAAATATAATATGTTTGCTAATTTAATCACATCATTATTTTGCAACATATGTGTCCTTATTATAAAAGTATAATATAATAGCAATTTAAATATTTACACACAATACAGCTTCTTTTAAAAATATATTTTACTTATATGCCATATTTGATTACCATTAATAGATAATTATGTTGATAGGGAGAGAGAGTTAGTATATTGCTTCATATGTATAAAAAATCTGTAATCATACTTTAGAAAGTCAAATCTTTATTTAATTAAAAACAATAAAAATTTTACAAATTATTTCTTTCCAAAGGTTCTTTTTAATATATTTCATATTTGTGTTGGAGAGTTGATGCATAAAAATATAATGCTTCAATTGAAAAGTTATGTAAATATCAGAGTTTATAATTATATGAATTTAAATTAAATAAATAAAAAAATATTTGTGACATTATCAAATATAAATTATTAATGAAGCTATAAATGACCAAGTTCATTTAAAATAACTGAAATCAAAATAAATTTTTTTTAAAAATTTCGTATTGAAATAGTTTTGGGGTATAGGCCTCTTATCATCAAGACTAATCTATAAGTAAAAATATGAGAAGAAAAAAATTTTAAAAGTCCCTTTGGCTTTGCTAATTTATTGGTAGAGTTAAGAATTTAGTAGATAGGTTAATTACGTGTATTGAAAAATTAATGCATCAAAAATTACCTATATCATTTAAAAATCAATCTTTGAGAATTGCTACACATACAGTTTTAATAAAAAGAATGTGGTACTTGTGTATTATCGCTAACTCTATCAATAACTCGCCAAGTTGGCATCCGTGTGCTTTGTTTCAGATAATGTCAATAGATTGTGATGATACACAAGTACCAAAAGAATTTTTAAAATTCTCATATGGATGGAAATTTAGATGCAAGTTTTTAACTAAGCAATGGCCTTATCATTCTTGTAGTTCAAAAAGACAATGTGTACCTTTTATATCCTGTAGATAAGGTAATATTAATATGTATTTTAGAATACCCCAAACTGATTTCTGAAGCATTGAAAATATATTTTTCCTTTCTTATGACAATTAAAAATAAAACTATGCAAAGGTTTTAATTATTATTCTTATCTCTTAATTTCAGCTTTTGCCGATGCTGCTGTTGATCCTCAAGATTTTCCTATTGCACCAGCATATGCAATTCCAAAAGTAAATTTTATTGACATTCTATTTAGAGTATATTTTATTTACTTTTGCTATTTTAATAATATAAGAAAAGAAAAAAAATTTTATGTTTGAACTAATTATAAAATTCAACTTATTTTAAGTACCATAGAAGACTTGTTAACAGCTATAGAGGGCTGTGTTTTATTTTTGATTCTACATAAAATGTAATGGTGGAATCCCATGTGTTAAATATAAGTCAGTCTTATCGAGTTTATTTGTGTGTATATTCCAATCTTAGAAGTTATTTCTAAAACCGGTTTTTTATATGCCTATTAAATCAAGTATTGCTCTTCGAAATTAAAGAAAAATCACTAAAATTCACTTTTAATTCCTGTATATTTGTTGATCACAGATTTTAAGTAAGGCTAATGTGGATAAAAATGACATTGCCTTTTGGGAAATAAATGAAGCTTTCAGTGTTGCTGGTTTGGCTAATATCAAAATGCTCAATCTGGACCCAGAAAAAGTGAATGTTCATGGAGGTGCTGTGAGTCTGGGGCATCCATTAGGGTAAGTTATACATATTTTAATATTTATACCCCACTCAGTTCAAAATTACAGTTGTAGTTCATTCAAATAATGCTCTTTCCTGTAATTGTTCCAATAGGGCTTATATGCTGTGTATTGGAGAGAGAAACTCTCTTAAATTTAAATTCACTTTTTGTAGATGTATATTTTTGAGGAAACTCTAAAATGTTTTGTATTTTTTTTTAATTAAACATGATATTGAATTTTATAAATCTTTAACTTGAAATATTCCTTGGGTATGATTAATTTTTTTTG